>JASPKZ010009089.1:0-37375 GCA_030220185.1 Diploptera punctata
CAATATAAGTTCCTTCTCACTAGACCCACAACCATTCCCTGCTAGAAACTGTCCTGGTATGAAGCGATGCTATACACCAGGACATACTTGTATAATGACATTATATATTAACTTGTCTTCATTTAAATTAATCAGACGCATTTTACATTAGTAGTGGAAATAAACAATCTTGTTATGCCTTGTGTTTTTAAACAAAGTAACGAGATTTTGCAATCATTATTCGTCACATATTTATATATATATATATATATATATATATATATATATATATATATACATATAAAAAATAAATTAATTAAAGGGAATAGCTCATATATATATATATATATATATGAGCTATTCCCTTTAATTAATGAATTTCCCTATATATACAAATTATAACGTAGCCTGGTAACGTGTAGGGATTATAAAAAATAACGACGTTATTAAAATAAATCCTGGCCAGGATCGAACCTGGGCCTGCGTCGTCGCAATAAAGCATCTTACCGACTGCTCTACTGAAGCGAACAGCACAAATACTGCATCAGAAATAAGCGCTAATTGCTATTGATTGGTTTAAGAGACCATTACTTGCTTTCAGTCATCTGATAACTCCCTTAACTTAGAAATTCAATTAATACATTTATTTGTTGAAGTTGTTTCAATAACGATTGGTATAAATCTATGATTGCTCCCTCATGCCGCCGGATGTGACCTCAAAGGAGACAGCACATGTGACAACTTACTCGTGTGAATCGCTCTTCAAAACTTTTAACTTTCCACCATCAAGTGTTGCGCCATCATCTTTTTCAAAGGCTGTACATGTGTTAATCATCCAGTCAGTGTAGAGGTGATATGTGGTCAGCATATCTGGTTCATCAGCCGTTATAGCTGGTTTTCTCAACGTGGAGCCCCTACTTGTTGTAGCTACCCAAATTCCTCTCGATGCTGGGTGCTATTTTAGAACACTATCACCAGTCACACTCCAACATAAATAAATACCCTGCATTTTAATGAATACAATTTAAAACTAACAACGTGTGGCGTGCAATGAGAAGTTAGAACAAGTGTATCTTGTGTTACATAAACATGCTGACAAACAAGTAACTCTGCGCGGAGTGTAAACACATAATGTTACGGTTGTTTTCTCTACGTCAGAGAACTGACACAGGTTAAAAAAAAAATTAAAATCATCCTACTCTACACTCAACATTTTCTAACTAAAAGAGACGCAACAATTGTATGAGTTAACTTCCACTTTTTTCTGTTTATTTTCGTGAAACCGGAACGAGCCAACAAGCTTAATCCCTGGATGATGATGATGATGATGAAGATGATATTAAAAGTAATAAATAATAGTTTTAAAAAACTAAAACAACATGCTTTATTAGAAAACCGAACAAAAAAAAAAAGAAAAATAATTTTAACATTTCCAACGCGCTTGGGATAAAATTAAAGTGGTCAACAAAAAAATCATCTCCAACTCATATTGAATAAAACTAGAGTTATCAACAAAAAGAAAATAATTTTACCATCAAAAGCGTGGGGTGCTCTATATCAATTAATATAAAGTAAAGTGATCCCACAATATTTGATAATAAACAGATATTGGTAAAAGTAAAGTCTCTAAGGAAATGTAAAAATCATAAAAAGCACCCCACGCTTTTGATGGTAAAATTATTTTCTTTTTGTTGGTAACTCTAGTTTTATTCTATATGCGTTGGAGATGATTTTTTTTTGTTGACCACTTTAATTTTATCCCAAGCGTGTTGGAAATTTAAATTTTTTTTGTTCGGTTTTCTAATAAAGCGTGTTGTTTTAGTTTTTTTTAAACGATTATTTATTTTTTATTTTTTAGATTTAATATTTTACAAAATAAGATAAGAATGTAAATATCTTTAAATTCGATACTATTGTAGTATGTCTAAAAGTAATTCTCTTCTAAAAAAAAAAATCTTCCCACCCGGATTTGAACCAGCGACATATGGATTACTAAAATGATCTACCATTAGAGTTTACCGCTCTACCAACTGAGCTCTTACAACGATTGACTAAAAAGTCAACAAGCCCGCAACCTATTATACCAGTTATTATTTTTTTGATTTTCTGATGATTCTGGCCAGGATTTTAGAAACAAAATATTAAATTATTGTATTGTCACGAGTTCCTTACAAGTATACAAAGTTTCAAGTCGATCCAATGTTTTTAAGTGGATGAAAATCGTGTTCAAAGATTCCGTTACATAGATACAGATCCGTTACATAGACAGATACAGGTCAAGCTAATATAAAACGTGTAAAAATATATAATTTAACATTGTTATAACCTCAACAGTATAAAAAAAATTATGAACATAAAAAGTATAGAGTAATTCAAATGTCGAAATAAAATGTATTTAATTCATAAAACGTTTTAATACAAATATCACGAAAGAAACTGCGTAATTGAAGACGCGAACCTGCGATCTTCATTAACAGAAACAGTGACCGCGTGCTTTACCGCTGAGCTATCGGGACACGTAGAAGAGTCTTCAGTTCATGCCACATAACACAGTAGCTCAGGGACTGCACAATTATGACTAGTTTCCTAGTTTGAACCCAGCGCTGTGCCGAGTATGACTTAGAAGAAATGTGCGTTCAAGAGATGACTCATTTTTTTTTGTCGAAGGGTGTACATTACAAACCATTCTACTGCGTTCTGTTATTTGTAACATATAACTTAGTTACTGTTTAGAAACTAATGTGAACAAAGTAAATTGTAGACTTAATGATAAGAAATAAAAAACTGTCTCTTCATTATTCGCAAGATCAAATTTCATTTTTTATCCTTTTAATAACTAGGTGAGTTTTTATTGACAACTGTAATTTAAGTTATATTTCCTTTTATCAGGAAAGTACATACTGTAGTCAAATTGCACAAATTATTAAACATTAACAATCAATTATTATTAAAGTAGGTTAAATTCCTGGATACAGTTGGAATTATACAGCAATTATGGTGTTTCTGTAGTGAAATGTCACCATAAACTCACACACATGTATCAAACTGGTTACTACAGAATGAAGAGAATAGAGTTGGCTACAGATCGGAACGAATAGTGCACTTGAGTGAATGCAGCTACGGGATCAAATACAGTAGTTGCTGGCCTTAATATCCTCGCAAGAAGTACTTTCATTATTACACGTAAAAATATTTATAAATTAACAATTTATGATTATTATTATTATTAACGTTAATATTAGTATTATTAATATTATTATGTCCACCGCTGTGGTCTCGAGGTAGCGTGCTGCCTTGTCACGCAGCCGGCCCGGCTTCAATCCCCGGTCGGGGCAATTTTTCAGGATGAGGTTTTTATAGGGGTTTTTCCTCACCTGTAAGACAAATGTCAGGAAAACGTAAATACCCAAACAGTCCCCGAAATCATATGGTCATCATCATCCTTATTGTTATCATCATCATCAGCCTTCACCGGTGTGGAAAGCAAGGGGAAACTACCACATCTATAATTCCCTAGTAAAGCTGCAAAGCATAGCATGAAAATGCTATGACTGCAGTGAAGGACCTGCCTTTGGGCAGACTACTATGGATGGATGGAATATTATTATTACAACATTATTAATAGCAACATTAATGATATTATTATTATTATTATTATCATTAATAATATTGCTCTATCCTTTCTATCTTCGGGTTTTTGCAGCTGCTGCCATCTTCTGCGCCAAACTTCCAAAGCCCACGACCTTGGGCATATCTTCAATGCTTAAACCTCTCGCTTGCATAGCTATCCTCATGCTTTCCTTCCATGTCAACTTTGGTCTTCCTTTTTTCTTCTCTCTGGTCGGTTGCCACTGATATAGTTGTCTTCCATTCATATAACATGTCCTAACCATTTTAAATCACTCTCTTCAATTCTTTCAATTATGTTTCCTTCTGCTTCCATTATGTTTCTAATTTATTTATTTCTGACACGTTCTAATGTTCACTTTCTGGCACTTCTGCGTAAATAATCCATTTCGAGAGCTATTAGTCTATTCTTATAGTACTTATCGATTGTCCACACCTCACCTCCATACACTGCAACAGATTCCACCAAACTTTCACCAATTTTTTTTGTGTCTTTCCAAATATGCTTATTCCACCATATTGAATTTAACGATGACATGTTTCTTCTCAATTCAATTCTTCTGCTTTCTATTGCCTTTGCCTATATCTTAAACGTTATCCATAATTATTCCCAAATATTTAGTTTGTTTCACTTGCTTTATTTGAAATCCTTCTTCCAGTGCTAAATTTTCTCTTTCATTGCTATTGATTGCCAAATATTCTGCTTTTTTGTAAAATTACTGAGAGTCCCTTTATTCATATGTGTTTTTCAACCTTTTTGTCATGAATTACATATCAAATTGTCTTGCGCTAAAACCAGTTGAACATCAGATCATCAGCAAAAATCTGTTGCCTCTTAGGATACCCATACTTTAGCAGCTTTGTTTCCATTTCATTAATATAAATTCTACATAAATATAAAATAAAATTGGTGATAGACTGTACCCTGTTTGAATCCTTTGTAGGTTTTATAGGATTAGATATTATATTTCCTATTTTAACATATCCCGTGTCATCTTTATAAATTTGTTTAATAATTTGAATTAGTTTCTTATCGATATTGTATTTCTCTAAATCATCTTCTTAATAATAATTATTATTATTATTTATTAGTATTATTAATTATTATTATTAATTATTATTATTAATTATTATTATTACTATTAATTATTAATTATTATTTATTATTATTATTATTTATTATCATTATTTATTATTTATTATTATTATTATTATTATTATTATTATTATTATTATTATTATGTATTATTTATTATTATTATTTATTATCATTAATTATTATTTATTACTATTATTATTATTTATTACTATTATTTATTATCATTATTACTTATTATCATTATTTATTATTATTATTATTATTATTATTATTATTATTATTATTATTATTATTATTATTATTATTATTATTATTATTATTATTATTATTATTAATTAATCATCATTGTCCTCGTCGTCATCATCACCACCATCACCACCACCCGCCGTCGTCAGGTCGATGGATTTTTTAGGACGGAAAAATCCAAGGAGCAAGTCCTCCGGGAGGGACTTTAAGCAGTGGGTCCCGAGTCTGAAGATTTTCAGGCTCGTAAAAAATTCTTAAGCCTGAATGAAAAGGCCTCTAAGCAAAATTTACCGAATTTTCCCGTCCTAGTACTATCTTGGTTTCCTAGATGTCAGTATGAGGCGAAACGCTGACCACGGACCACTCAAATGACATCTATACGAAAACAAGTGTAACTAAATTACTATGGTTCAAATTCTTCCCTGTAGGAGGAGAGCGCCTAAATCTCTGTAAAGGAAAAACATGGGCTTACAAAAAAATTATATTATTATTATTATTATTATTATTACTGTTATTATTATTATTATTATTACTATTATTTTTTTTTTAATTTAACCTATACAAAACTAACACTTTTGAAATTCATATTAAAGCACCGTTGAGGTTATGTAATAAGATGTTGATTATGTAATTTTTTACCTGGTAAGTCGGTCGTCCTCAACTAAGTTGTTAAACTTCTTCTTCTTCTTCCTTCCAAGTATTAGACCAAGGCCTGTTACGATCCTATAGAAAATTTTCCCTCCAGCGTTTCACAGGACGGCCCAGTGATCTTCGTCCTCTTGGTATATAATTATAAACAGCTTTGGGGATCCGATTTGAACTCATTCTTTCAAGATGGTGTTTCCAATTTAGTTGGTACTGTTTAATATATTCCAAAATTGGCGTAGTCTTCAATTCTTTTAAGATATTGGTGTTCCTTTTCCGATCCCATCTGGTGTAACCCGCTGTTCTGCGCATGAATCTCATTTCACAAGCCGTTATTCTGCTTTCATGTTGTTTTTTTAGTGTCCATGCTTCACTACCATAGGTCAACACTGGTCTAGCCAAAGTGTTATATAAACGTAATCTGGTGTTTTTTTGTACAAGGCATGGTTTCATAACTTGATTAATAATTCCTAAACTTTTATTATAACTAGTAACTTTTTCAGGGATATCCTTTTCATCCCAGATAGAGAGATAATATCCAAGATATTTAAATTGATTAGATCTCTCTAAAATTTTATTCTGGAGACAGATTTTACTTTGTATGCGGGCCTTTCCCTTGAAATGCCATAATTTTAGTTTTGTTAATTGATATTTCCATATTAAATTTGGCACCTATTTTTTGTAAATTATAAATTGATCGTTGCAAATCATTTTCGGAAAGTGCCAAAAGAGCTAAATCGTCTGCAAAAAGAATAGCATCGAGTTTGAGGTTCCTATTGATGGGTATATATCCTCGTTGTGTTTTCCTCCCTTCATTTATTAATTTATTCATGTATATAATGAAAAGCACCGGTGAAAGTCCACATCCCTGTCTTACTCCAGTGTTGATCTTTTCCCAAGAAGATAATTTGCCATCTTGTTTAACAGAGATTTCATTATCTTTATAGATGTTGAAGATATTAGTAATATATTGTTGTGGAACGTTATCATCAGCTAAAATTTGTAGTAATATATTTCTGTCTACTTTGTCAAAAGCCTTTATGAAGTCAACGAAGGCGATATGAGTTTCTATATTGAATTCCTTGTGCTATTCTAATAGTAGTTTTAGAGTAAAGAATCCATCTGTACAAGATCTACCCTTTCTGAATCCATTCTGCTCTTCTCCAATTATATTTTCATAAATTTTCCTCAATTTATTCTTAACTATATTAGCATAAATGTTATATCCAGAGTTCAACAAGCTAATTCCACGATAGTTATCTTTGATTTGGCGACTTCCTTTTTTGAAGATTGGTAATACAATGGATTTGTTCCAGCTTTGTGGTGGTTCTTGTCCTTCCCATATCATATTAAGGAGAATAAGAAGTCTGTCTAAAAATTTTTTAGTTGAAAATTTAAATAATTCTTGATTAATGTGGTCTTCTCCAGGAGCTTTGTTACTTTTTAATGATTTAACATCATCAGTTAATTCATCTATAGAAATTTGTTCCAAAGCAGTGTTATTAGAGATTGGTATTTGTAATAAATCATCCTTTTGTGTCCATAAATGATGAAAGTAGTTAAGCCAAGATTCTTTAGATATACAATTTAAATGTGCATTTTCTCTTGAATCATTATTTAAATTTTTTAAAACTTTATATATTTTTGGTTGAGGCCTAGTGATATCATTTTCCAAGCTTTGTCTATGTTTTTTGCGAACTTCAATTTTAGCTATGGCTCTCTTCCTATGATACTCTACTTTATCTTCATCTTTTTTTGTAGACAGAAATTTTTTGTATGCTTCACGTTTATCATCAATTACCTTTTTTATGTTTTCATCCCATATCCGTAGTCTTTTTTTCGATTCCATTTGGTTTTCATACCCAGGCTTTCATTTGCTGCTTGTGTCAAAATACTTTGTAGAGCAAGCCATTCTTCTTCAATATTTTCACCAACCGGTGTTTCTTGAACTAGACGATCTAATCTGCATTTGTATTTTCAAGTGATTCTAATGTGGAGGCCTTTCGTAAACAATGTTTCATGTTTTGCGTTTTAACTGGGACTGTTGCAGTTAAAACGCAGAAGATGAAACATGTTTTCGAAAGGCCTCGACATTAGAGAATAACTTAAAGTTTAACAACTTAATTGAGGACGACGGACTTACCAGATAAAAAATTATATAATTAACATCCTATACAAAACTATTTTAAGTTTTTTACACGCTTTATATTAACTTGGCCTGTATCTATCTATGTAACTGAATCTAACGTGATTTTCACCCACTTAAAATCATTGGATCGACTTGAAACTTTGTATACTTGTAAAAGACCCGTGAAAATACAATAATTTCATATTTTGTTTCTAAAATCATGGCCAGAATCATCAGAAAATATAAAAAGTGTCTTTGTAGCTATGTAACGGAAGTTTTGAACACGATTTTCGCCCACTTAGAAACATTGGATCGACTTGAAACTTTGTATACGTCTAAAAGACCCGTGACAACACAATAAATTCATATTTATTTTCTAAAATCCTGGCCAGAATCATCAGAAAATAAAAAAAGTATTTGTATCTATTTAACGGAAATTTTAACACGATTTTCACCCACTTAGAAACATTGGATCGACTTGAAACTTTGTGTACTTGTAAAGGATCCGTGACAATACAATAATTTCATATTTTGTTTCTAAAATCCTGGCCAGAATCATCAGAAAAAAAAATAATAAAAACTAGTGTAATGGATTGCGGACTTGTCGACTGTTTAGTCAATCGTAACAGCTCAGATGGTAGAACGGTGAACTCTAATGGTATATAATTTCAGTAATCCATAGGTCGCTGATTCAAATCCGGCTGGGAGTTTTTTTAGAAGAGTATTACTTTTCTTTCATACTAGAATAGTAACGGATTTAAAGATATTTACATTTTTATCTCATTCTGTAAAATATTAAAACTAAAAAATAAAAAATAAATAATAGTTTTAAAATACTAAAAAAAAAACACGCTTTAATAGAAAACCGAACTAAAAAATTGAGAAATAATTTTAATTCCCAACACGCTTGGGATAAATAATTTTACCATCAAAAGCGTGGGGTGCTTTTTATGATTTTTACATTTTCTTCTTAGAGACTTTACTTTTACCAATATCTGTTTATTATCAAATATATTAATTGGTAAACAGCACCCCACGCTTTTGATTGGAAAATTATTTATCCCAAGCGTGTTGGAAATTAAAATTATTTTTCAATTTTTTAGTTCGGTTTTCTAATAAAGCCTGTTTTTTTTAGTTTTTTAAAACTATTATTTGTTTTTCTATATATACGTTAGTTTCAGAGTGCAGTACCAAAGGATATGTTTATTTTTGCATTTCTGTTATTGTGCGTTAAAGTAGGAAGTTAACAAAGTGTCTGTATTCTTATTTTACAAAACATTCTCCAATAAAAACATTTATTGATGTTCTGTGAATTAACAACTTAAAAAGAAAGTAACTATTAACATTTTTATACATTATATTTCAATAATAACTATTCGCTTCATTTTTTTGTTTAAGAAATGCTCTATACTTTCAGAGTTTGATGGATTGTCATAGGAACACACAACAAATAATATCGTATTTCAGTTTACTCTAAACTATGTTTTTGCACTTAAACCGTTAGTCCACGGAACCGCTCAATTATAACATTCTCATCATCATAGTACATTCACGAATTTAGGCCATTTGTTGACCTGTTTCGGCCTCAAGAGAAACACCATCCAGAAGTCTTTTGAGTGGACGTCCTGGTCTTCTTCTTCCTGCAGGTTGATATTTTAACATTAGTTTGGGTATTCTGTGATCTTCCATTCGATGAACATGTTGTATCCATCTTGACTTATAATCAGAAATTTTGTTTTCTAAAGATTCCATGTGTAATTCTTCTAAGATGTCTTCATTTTTTTTGTGATCTAGTAGTGTGTATCCTGCAGTCCTCCGAAGATATCTCATTTCAGCAGATCTAAGTCTCTGTATATCCTTCTGTTTCAACGTCCATACTTCGCTACCATACAAAAGAGTTGGAAGAGCCAGTGTTTTATACACTTTCAGTCTTGAATGCTTTTGGACTAACTGTGGCTTGAAGATAGAATTTATTAACCCTAAAATTCTTAAAAATTTAGATATTTTTGCATTTACATCCTTTTCTTCTTCATATGAGATATTGCATCCTAGATATGTAAAATTATTCACCTGCTCCAAAATTTTATTGTCTAGTACAATTTTACTTCTGACAGGATCTACACCTTGAAATGCCATAATTTTTGTTTTTTCTGTAGATATCTTTAATCCATATTCTTCTGTAATTTTGTTAAGTTCATACAGACCTTTCTGTAGATTATCTTCGGAATTTGCTATTATTATTTGGTCATCTGCAAACAATAGGGTGTTTAATTTTCTATTTTCTGATATTCTTATTCCAAATTTATATGTTTTGTTCCAGCAACATATTACTTCATTGATATAAATTGCAAAGAGTGTTGGGGATAGGGGGCAGCCTTGTCTCACACCACGATTTATAATTCCTTCTTCAGAAAATCTGTTATTTAATTTAATCTTCATGGTGTTGTCTTTGTAAATATTTTGTATGTTCTGCCGAAGTAAATTTGGTATATTTCTGTCTTCCAATATATTTAAGAGTTTTGATCTCTTGACTGTGTCGAATGCTTTTTCAAAATCTATGAAAGCAAAATGTGTTTCTAAGTTGAATTCTCTTCTTTTTTCAAGCAATAGTTTAACAGAAAATGCTGAATCAATACAAGATCGTCCTTTCCTAAATCCATTTTGACATTCCATAAGGAATTTTTCACTGAAACTTTTCAATTTTCCATTTAAAATGTCTGCATAAATTTTGTAGCATGTGTTTAACAAACTGATTCCCCTATAGTTGTCCATTTTTCTCTTGTCTCCTTTCTTGAACAGGGATATAACAATGCTTGTCTTCCATTCTTGTGGTATATCTGCATTTTTGAATACATTATTAAAGAAGGACAACAGTCTTTCATGGAACTGTTTGCCTGCATATTTGTACAATTCAGAATTCAAGCCATCTGTGCCAGTTGCCTTCCCATTTTTTAATTTCTTTAAACTATTGTTCAATTCTTCCAATGATATTATGGAATCTGTCTCATTATTATTTCGGAAAATTGTATCTTCATAGCTATTGTCAGTCCAAAGACTTTTATAATAATTGAAAAAATCTTCTTTTGTTACTCCGCAATTAATTTTGGTAGATTCTTTAATATCTTTATTCAAATGTTTTAATATTTTGAAGGCATTAGGTTGGAGCTTATGCAAATCTGATTCTAAATGTGTAACAAAATTTAACCATGTTTTCCTATGTCTCTTTCTTATTTCCCTCTTAACAATAGCTCTACAGCGTTTGAATTCTATTTCATTTTCTACTTTCTTTGTGTTCAAATATTTTTTATAAGCTGCATTTTTTTCTTCAATCAATTGTTTTATTTGATCATCCCAGATTTTTAGAGTTCTATTTCTTCTTTGCTGTATATTTACTTTTCCTAAAGTTTCATTAGCTGCATTTTTAATTATCATTTTAATGTGTTTCCATTCTTCTTCGACATCATTACTTTCTGGAGTTGTAGCCATATATTGCTGAATTCTTCTCGAATATAACCATTTAATGCTGTCATCGTAAAATAATTTTACCTTGTACTTTTGTTCTATGCTCTGTTGTTGTTTCTTCTTTTTTAACCATCTTGGTGGAAATCTTATTCTTGCTTCTACTAGGTAGTGATCTGAACCAATATCATATCCTCTGTAGGCTCTGACATCGAGAAACAATTTAAAAATCTTATTATTTGCAATGAAATAATCAATGATTGATTTTGAGTCTTGACGATGCCAGGTATATTTATGTATGTTTCTATGATTGTAAAAGGTATTCGTTATTTTCAGTTCATTGTAGATAGCAAAATCTGTTAATCTTGTCCCATTCCTATTGCTGGTTGGTTCGCCAAATGTTCCAATATTATTGTTGACTTGAGCATTGCCCACTCTGGCATTTAAATCTCCTATTATGAGAATGTAATCATTTCTATTAATTTTGCTATAAATTTCTTGTAATATTTTATAAAATTCTTCATTGTCTTCTTCACGGCCTTCCTCTGGTGCATATACACCAAGAACTGTCAAATTACCTCTATTTATTTTCAGTCGAAGCTCTAATATTCTTTCATTCCAGTAAGTGTAGTGTTGAATTTTATTTCTTATGGTTTTATTAATCCAAATCATTACTCCAGCTTGTCCATGGGTTTTCCTGTCGACACCGCTATATATTTGTACATAATTTTGTGTTTCTTTCGTTCCTTTGAGTTTCTTCTTAGTTTCTGTAGTTACTGCAATATCAATATTTCTATTTTTAAATATACTGTCTAGTTCCTCTTCTTTTTCATGGATGCTTCGGACATTCCAGGTTGCATATCTTACAATATCATTGTGCCGTTTTCTTTTAACCATATTTCTTTGCTGTGGGTCGTCATATTTCAATTCCTTCTGGCTTTTTTCGTGTTGAGACTTGAAAGTAGTTTTGAAGTTCCTTAGGACAGGTTACTGGCCCGACGCTAAGTAGTCCAGTGGTAGGGCTGCTACCTTTTAGTCTCTGGACAGACATTAGGATACCGCATTTACTCAGTACCTGATGGAACGGTTATACCGCCGTGACTCGGTCCTCAGAGCCTCGTTAGTGAAAACAGGTTGTACCACGAGAAGGTGAGGATGAGAATTGGGTAGGAGAGGTTATACACACGTCACTACCCCTTACAACCCTATAACATTCTAAAAGGTAAATACTGCTTACATTACACAGAATATCTGAGATCAACCAGAAATCTGCAATTATTCATTTTGCAATTCCAAGTCAATAAATTGCTTATAATAACAGCAATAGTATAGTTTACAAACTGCCTCATATAAACGTAATTGCTGAGATCTTGTTGTTATCAAACAGACGTACTGTGCAACACCAGGATACAGCGCATGCTCTTCCTTCCCGCATCATGTCATTTCATGTTGGCTGAAATAGTCTGTTTAGCAAACCACAAGGTGTTTAACATTATGTGATTGTGGCGGTCACGCTCATGTACTTCCTCATGACTCCGAGCCTGTGCCTCAACATAGTGTAGAATAAGGCCTAAGAGAGGATTTAGTCCAAATAAATTGTGTCATGAGTGGTGAGTGTGGAAGCAGGAACACTGTAGAGTCGAGACGGGTGATACATTGAACAAACATCAAGTTGGCTGCGTCTTAAAACACGGACATATGTTTACTTAATAATCTAATCTAAAAGATGTGTTAGATTTTGAATAGCATATAAATAAAACGCAGATTTATTTGATCGTGAAGAAGAGCCAATTTCGTCTGCAAAGCTTATAACTAACTAACGCACTGGCACTATCGAACCCGCAGGTTCATGACCGCGCTTGACATACATCCCTCTCCTGACAATCACACTACTTCTCTCATGTCATGGTTAATGTTAATCTCCCACCTCATTCTTGATCTACCAACCGGATGTTTTCTCTCTAGTTTTCCTGCAAGAAGCTTCCATGTCCTGTCCATTGCAGTCTACGAGACTTAACTGTTCTTATTATATCTGGCTTCCTATACATATCTTGTAGCTCACTATTATATAGTTTTCTCCATCCACCTGTCTGTTTTTTGGTCCAAAATTTCACTTACAATTTTATTAAATAGTCGTAATCTTTTCTCCTCCCTTAAAGTAAGTGGTCATGTTTCACATCCATATAATAGAACTGGGGGAATAACAGTTTTATGTTTTCAGTTTCATTTTTTAGAGAAATTAGGACAAGAGTCCCTGTATGCATAATAGAATGCATTTTGAGAGTTGAACCAATAGCCTGTGTAATTTCTATGTGGATCTCATTTTTTTATAATAATTGTCACTTGGTATTTGAATTCAGCCACTTCTTCAAAATTTGTTACATTTGTCATTAACCATCCATTTCAATTAGAGCCTGTATAATATGTGACCATAGAGTTAATTTTGTTAATATCTACTTTTAACCCAAAATTTCCAAATTTCTTAGTGTTAATTAATGGAACACATGTTTTGTCATTAGCTTTTGTTTATTACGTTGCGAATTTCTGCTGTTTCTTTGAATTAATTGGCCTCTGCTTACTTTAATTTAAGTCGCGAGAACAAATGTAAACAAGTGGTCATTACACACTCGGTCCCATCAGCACGTCATCGCAGTGTGTATTATTGGCCCGCTCTATGTCACACACTGTATAACTCAACAATTGTCAAAAACAAACTAACTTATGCACCTCCACTGATAGTATTCTTTCAACAATTTAATAATAATATAATTTATTTTATAAGCATTTAATTAAGATTCACAAATATTTGATGTTGGTGTTTTAAATACTGTATAAACAACAAATTATTAGTTTATTATATCTCATTATTTTTATTATTTAGATGCACATTAGATAGGAACTGACTACCGATCAATTTCATGCTTCATTATGGTGTATTTTTATTTTGATTATCATTAAAGTTACTGTTTTAGATATTGTATTAATGGTCACGTTGTAATTTAGTGTTTAATAACAGAGTTAATTGTGACTGTCCTGGTGAGTGCAACAGGGTCTTAACTCCACCAGGATAAATTAATTAAATAAATAAATCATCACAGATGGGAAGACAGAAGTGCAGGAAATGAGAGGAGAAGAAAAGATTACGAGTGTTTGAGAATAAAGTTCTTAGGAGAATGTGTGGGCCAAAGAGAGAAGAACTGACAGCTGAATGGAAATATACATAACAGCGAGCTATATGATTTTTATGGCCGCGCGGAAATAAGCTCTCCACAAATCCCTATTGTGATCTAATCCCCTGTATAATTTACCTCCCTCATATCATGGTTAATGTCGTTCTTAGTCTACCTACTGGCTGTTTTCCTATAAGAGATTCCATGCCCCTTTTTACTTCCCATTTGTGCCACATGTCCTCTCCACCGCAATCTTCGAGACTTAGGCCTATATCTGCCTTCCTATAGATATCATGTAGCCTACAATTCTGCATTCACTTGTCTATTCTTGTTTCTTTGGCCCTTTTTTCTCAAATATTCATATTTTTTTCTTAAAGTAAGAGTTCGTATTTCGCATTCATACAATATAACTGGAAGAAGAAAATTATATATATTTTAATTTATCGTTTTTTAAAGAGGTTGGGACGACAAGAGTCCCTGTAGTCCCTGCATGAATATCCAGAATTGATGCTATGTTCAATCTGTTTCTGCACCTCGTTCCTGTTTGTAATATTATTGTTCCTAGCTACCAGCCACTTCTTCAGAATATCCTAATTTTCATTCGCCCTCAATTTCCACTACAGCCTGTAATGCATTTCTACGTGTAAACCTATATTTAGTTTTAATGATGTTTACTTCAAGTCTCCATTTCTTACGTTACTCAATAGAATATGTACCACCTACTACGTCATCATACCAACAGCTTGTTTCAATATAAATAAAACTTGCTTTTGTTTTAGACGTGTCTCTGCTCAGCTGGTCAGTGAAGGGAGATGTGATGAATAAACAAAAATGCAACTCCTCTATAAGGTTATAAATGCAAACAAAACACAACGAAACTCTGTTATTTAGCATCGTAGAGTTTATATTTTTGTTATCTGTGATCGAGTCGCATTGCCTCTTCCCACGCGCTACGCATAGAGTTACTGTTTACCTATCTAAGTTCTTTACGGATATCAAAAGTTTTGTTTGAAAAGTGAAATTGAGCACAACAACAACAAGTTTAGATCTCGTTTCTTTTGTTTGTTTCAGGAAGTTTCAAATTGTCTCTATATTCTTACGTCTTTTGTCGTCATTTAGTGTTTTAATGTTCTCTTTATAGCACACACTTTGCATAAATCTTATCTTGAAATTACAAAAAGGCATATACCGTTATCAAAAATATGGATAGAATTTTATAAAAAGTAAATGGACAGTTGCTGTAAAATGAGGAACATTTTGAATAAGTGTAATAACCAAGAACAATAATTACAAAAAGGAATGAGGAGCACAAATAAATTAAACACAGGTTCAATTGTGGAAATGAATTATATTTTGAATTTGATGAACTCTTGTCGTCCCAACTTCTCTCGAAAAATACATAAAACTGTTTTTCTCCCAGTTGGACTTTTACTTTAAGAGACGAGAAAAGATAACGGGTATTTGACATTAAAGTTCTTAGGACAAATTTGGACTAAAGACAGATGAACAGACAGGCGAATAGAGAAGACTGCATATGATCTATACTACAGCGTGCGCAATAATTCTTGAATTAAACAAATAAAGGCAACTCTAGTAAACGTGCTGTATTCATTGCCCGTGTACCTACATTATAGACCTATGTTTCTTACTTATTATTCAAATAAAGAGGCTTAAAATTGAAAATCCTGAATCCAATCTAACTTCTGAAACATCCAAATAAAGCAAATATAAAAGTGTATTAAAATGTCTTATGTAAATTAATAGATTTTAAAATTTTATTTCGATTGACGTCAAATCAATACTAGAAACAGGTTAAATAATCTGCGTGTTTGTTTGAAAAACTATGTTAACCACACGGTTAGCTGCTTGACCAAGTTTTTGAAACAGAAATTCAATTCAGTTATTGACGCCTGATGTGCTTTTTTTAATATTTTAAATTAAAATATCTTATGTATTTTTACATTATTTACATGTTTTAACTTATTTACATGACACGTGGTCATTTCTATTGTAGCTGTATATTTATAATGAAAATGTGGTCTCGGGTAGTGTCGCTGCGGAGCAGGGTTCGATCCCCTGTCGGGACAAGATTCCAGGGTAATTGTTCTTTCAGGGTTTTCCTCAAATATCAGGAAACTTTAAGGCACAAACAGTTCCTGAACATCATCTGATATTCACCATGTTTAGTATGAATGTGTGTGTTGTCTCGGGTCCCTTATTGAGGGAGGTCCTCGTGTGTGTGTCCCGTCAGGTCGTGCGCCTACAAGGAGACAGGTTAAAACTAAGCTGTGTTAAATGTAATACAACTAACAATGGACAAAATGATAAAAAACAAGAATAGGACGAGTTATTTTTATAATTAAGGTTAATCTCAAGTTTACAGCATTTTGAAAATATATTTAAAAGTAACACAGTTCACAAAAGGCAGACCTGGGTGAGAACAGTTCCACTTATTCTTCATAAGAACATAAATACAAATACAAAGTATATAATTTTGTTTATTTTCCCAATAGGCCGTAATTATGATCCTTATGCAGGCACAACACAGACTGAGCAGGTCCATAAGCTCATTATTTAATCGATTCTAAGTTGAACGGAACATCTTTTACACGTCAACAATTGAGCTGTGAACTTAACTTGTGGACAGTGTTGTAAGTAAATGTACCAACTTAGGCAACGTAAAAAAATATATAAATAATTTTAGAAGGTAAAATATGCCACACTTAATGAAATGGAGAAGGACCGATATTTAGAAATGTAATTGTCACTGGAAGCTTGGACGATAAGCCTAGATAAAATAAACATTGTTAGAATCAACATACAAAAGCACTCGCCGAACTCCTTTCATCATGTTACTAGTTGTTGTGCTGGTTATATGAGTGAACAACAGTAATGGATAACCAAGTATTACTATTCTCAATAGAAAACATCACCTTTCTTTTTGGAATTCGTTATACGCATTCAGTACTTGTTTTCTTCTTTTTCCATGGTGCAATAGCCCTTGAAGGCCCTTGGCGTACTAGTCAGCTGACGGCCTCACATCCAAACATGTAAATCGCAGAAGTAGGCGAACATGCAGCCAGTGTATGGGTGATGCGGTCAGCATGTCGGGTCCCACAACCGTTATAACTGGATTTCTCAACCTACAGATGTTACTTAATGCCTCACGATGCTGAGTACACCGGTCCCATATTGGCCGAAATTCCATGACAAAATGTCTTACCCCATCGGGGACTCGAACCAGCCAAGTCCCTGGCTATTCACCAGGGCATCTTACCTTAAACAGCTCGGCGGGGCTGTTTACTTGTGTTCAAGCATCTGATAATGGACACTAGTGGGACCTATAAGGGGCGAGAGTCAAGAATATCCTCAATAAAAATTATAATAAAATATTTCTCTATAATACACAACAAGTGTGAAGCTAAAATTATTACGCGCAATGTGGACCTATTTTAAATACAAATATAAACTAAAGTAAACTAAGCAAATGCAATTTCCAAGCGCAGTGGTAGTCATTATGCCAATTGATATGTTATGGGAACATTCAGACTGTAACCTATAATTCAATCATCAAATCTACGCAATTTAACAATTTATCCTTTAAAAGGACGTAAAGCTATAATCTATATATTTGTTTATCTGCCATCAGTCCAGGACCAGCTGTACCTCTTCCGGTTGTAATGTAAACAAACCAGATGTATGACTGCATTTCCATTCGTCGAACAGTGGTTTTAACTTTAAGCACGTGTTTAATTAAATGAGAAAACAGTAACATTAATGTACCCTACAGTTTATCAGATAATCTGGTGCCCCATAAGGATAAGTTTACAATTCTGTTTGAAAAATGACTAATGCAAGTTTTCATGGTACATACAGAGATTTTTAAATAAATTTAGATGTTCCTTCAACTTAAGGGATTTATCGCATTTTTTAAAAATAAACACGTGTATTTTCCTCAGGTAATCATTCACATACTACAGTTGGCGCTTTTCTTTCTTTCTACTTTTATTATTTCAATTGGTGCAGTTGGATTCCTGGCATAGAATCGCCTAATGATTCTCAAAATGGGGCCATTTTCATGAAACTAATTAGAGGCGATCGTTGGTATGATAATGATACTGGACATTAAAAATAATGATACTTCCATTTTCCTAACTTAATAATTTACTTAACTGATAAGATGCACCAGACAAAAAGAATAAAATTGAGGTTAGGGGGAGTTACTTCTTACAGAAAGACTCGGACACTTGGAAGTCAAAACAAACTGGGAAGTAATGTTAGTTAAACAATTCTGTAATTATAATACATAAACAATATTTAGTTAAAACTTACATCAGGATATATTCGGCTCAACTGCACTTCTACTATCTCAAAATTTTTCTGTTATATTGTTGTAAACTATAGCTTTTGTTCTGTACTTACCATCATTTTCTAATATTTTAAAACGTATTAAAACAATTTTTATAACATTATTAGACAATTTTAAAGTATTTATTTAAATACGCAAATCGCAATATTATGAGACTGTTAGACTGTTGACGCTGCTATTTTCTCCACAGAGTATATTACTTAGTCTATGATTTTTCTATCGCTGTTTTGGGTTATCGCTGGTTGGATCAGCGTTAGGGAGTGATAAGTAAGTGTACACCCATTTTTAATAAACGTTTGGTAACTCACTATGATGTTTGTGGGTTATCATTCAATGATAACGTTATCGCTGCTACTTCTAGCTGCTACTTCTAACTGCTACCGTGTATTCGCAGTTCTTTGCAGTTTTGAGATAGTGTAAGTGCAGTTTTTCAAATATATTCTAGGGAAGTCCCGCGCCGTTAAGGCAAGATGCCTTGATACAGAGTCACGGGGCTAGCGCTGGTTCGGGTACCCATGGGAGGAGACATTTTGTCATGGAATTTCGATCAGTATGGGACTGGTGACCACCCAGCATCGTGAGGAATTTGGGTAGCTATAATAAGTAGCACCTCTGTGTTGAAAAAAAAATATAACGGCTGTGCGGCCCTACATGCCGAGCAGTTTTAACCTCTACACCAGGCTCGATTATTGGGATTAACACAGCTTGATGTGAGGCCAGCAGCCGGCTGGTAGGCTAAGGGCCTGAATTGAAAGCCTACAGTAAAGAAGGCATATAACTCAATAAGCTTTTAGTATATGTTGATCCTATAGGCGATAGCGAGGCACAATGCACTGAGTAACATCAATATATGGTCACACGTAGAACTACATATACTGGAAATGGACAGTAATAACAAATTGTGGAGATTCTGAAGTACTGACTGAATTCAAAATTTCTAGGAACAATAATAATTACAAATACACAAATAATGGAAAAACTGCACATAAACAAGCGTGAAATATTTTCAAAGTCCTATAGAGCAACAGTGCGCATGCGCCACAGTTCATAGAGCCAGCGATAACCCACAATCGAACCACATATCGATTATCATTCTCGATTACTATCAGTCGGTATGAAATTTAAATGACCAATATTTGCAATAAATCCCCAAATCTATGTTAAAAAATATATTAATAATATTAAAATTACCAAACGTTTAATAAAAATGGGTGTACACTTACTTATCACTCCCTAACGCTGATCCAACTAGCGATAACCCAAACCGCGATAGAAAAATCATAGACTAAGTAATATACTCTGTGGAGAAAATAGCAGTTAGCATCACAATATTGTCTAACAGTGTCATAATACTGTGATTTGCGTATTTAAATAAATACTTCAAAATTTCTAATGGTGTTATAAAAATTGTATGAAAAAGTTTAAAATATTATATAATTTTTGGTAAATACAGAAGAAGAGCTATATTTTACAACAATATAACTAAAACATCAAGCGCTAGTAGAAGTGAAGTTGAGCCCAAATAACTACAAATAGGAATGAGATGCACTAAAAAATTAAACATAAGCTCAATTCTGGGAAAGCATGTTATTACGCATTGCAAGAACTCTTGTCATTCCATCCTCTATAAAAAAACATAAAAATATATGAAACGGTTATGCTTCCTGTTATATTGTATGTATGCGGAACTTGGATTCTCGCATTAAGGGAGAAGAAAATATTGCGAGTATCTGAAAAGAAAGTTCTTACGAAAAATTTTGCACCAAAGAGAGATGAACAGGTGAATGGAGAAGACTGCATAAGCTACATGAAGTATACAATAAATTAGATCTAATAATCACAGTTAAATCTCGTAAACATGGGCAGGACATGTGGCATGAAGGGGATCAAAGAGGGGCATGGAAACTCGTTGTGGAAAACAAGAGGGAAAGCGCACAGTAGGCAGATGACAGAATAGCATTAACCGAGGTAAATTATACAGGGGATGATTGCAAAGCATTATCTGAGAAAAGAAATGTATGTTCATGAACCTTCATGTTCAATAATGACACTATTGGTTATCAGTTTAACAGTAAAAGATGATTGTGTGACGGGAATGTTCAGGTACTGTTATTGAGAATACAGTTCACATGTGGGTAACTTACCTTCTCCATTCAGGCTCGAGTCTAAACATGTTCACTTAAAACCGGTACGTTTGTTATGGTTCATACTTACACACGCGCACTTGCATTATTTTACAACGAGACGGTAAAAGTTCGATTACTTACAAGGTTCACGTAGGATGCACTGAGAACACTGTCGTTAAAACTATAAATTTCCATAACTTTTAGAATAACATATTAATGCAGTAATTGATGTTATTAAATTTATCAAAATGGCTAATTACATGTCAGTAACCGTACACGTTCTGAACTGAGGCACGCTGGGAAGATGTAACTCGATGCGCCTCCTATCAAAACATTATTCCCAACATGGTTTGTCCCGCGCGAGCGAAATCGCTAATTTTTTATTGAAATATGAATCTATTTAGCGGTTCAATCATACTGGTATAGTAAATATTATATAGCTTATTCTTCAATATATGTCTACTTGCTAAAAGTATTAGGCTATTCTGTGTCAGGTTTCCACCTGTGAATGATGTAACAGAACAAGTGCCTGCTAGCGTCATGTTAGCCAACATCAAACGAATGTTGATAATATTTATACAAATAAATCTTCTTCACTTGTGCATTGTTACTTTTTCTATATTTGTGTCAATTAAGTTTTGTTTTGTTAAAAGGGGAAAATTCCTATAACATGTCATATCTTGACTTTCATTTTTATTTTCGAGTAATTAAATAAAATGTATGTAGGTCTTGTGACATTTAACATAGACTCGATTCTGGAATTGCATTACATGACTCTAGACGTCGCTAACTCACTCACTACCCGGATACAAACCTGTCCAGAGCTAATGCTTTCCAATCATCCGCTGTATAATGTACTTCCCTCAAATCATAGTTAAGGTTATTCTTCCACCTCATTCTTAGTCTCAATACTGGACGCTTTATCTCTGATTTTCCTACAAGGAGATCCCAAATAGCACTAAGTAACTAACCTATTTTGCAGTATCGAACCCGTAGGTTCATGGCCGCATGTACGTAATTTCTCCATACATCGCTTTCCTGAACTAATATTTTCTAATCATCCCCCATGAAATCCACTTCCCTCTAATCATGCTTATCCTCCCACCTCATTCTTGGTCTACCAACTGGGCGTTTTCCTACAAGAAGTTTCCATACTTCTCTTTCACTGCTCATTCGCACCACATGTTTATCGCAGTCTACGAGACTTAACTATATCTGATGTCTTTATAAAGATCCTGTAGCTCACTGCCATGTAGTCTTCTCCATTCATCTGTCTAATGTAAAAAACTTTATGCTCAATACTGATAGTATTTTCTCCTTCCTTACATATTATGATGATCATCTTTGACAAGCCTCATGGTCTCAGTGTTTCTGACTACAGTTCATAAGGTCCCGGGTTCGATTCCCGGTCAAACAATGGGATTTTTTCCTTAAAGGGAATTATTCCTGTGGTTGCCCATGGTCTGGAATTTAGGTTAAGTTTAGGTTAAGAACTCTCCTGGTGCTTCATTACCATTCATCTCCTACCATATCGTAACTCCGCCTTTAAGGTGCTCCAACATAGGAAATGAATTACAATTCCGCCAATGCCAGGGGAGAAAGCCACAAATGTCATAAAAGACTACCTGGTGGCATTAGAAAAAAATTATAATCATCGTACATTAACCACACTCTTTAAGAAGACTACACAAATGTAATACGTGTTACTGTATTAAACAGATGACGTACTTGTTAAAGGCAGCTCAGAGCGTCACTGCACATCAAATGTCGCTTTAATCAAAAATAAAAGTGTCGTAATGACTGTTTAATTATTCCAATGAAATTGTACCTATACTGACGTTCCTTTGTGTTATTGTTGTTTCGGAGGTGGTACGTACAGAAAGACGTTAAAACACACTTTTTATAATCATCTTAAGAGTGTAATAAATTACAATGAATCAATTGAGAAACTCAGTTTCTGATGCCAAGTTCTTTATCTAAAACATGAAACTAATAATCTTCTTATAAGTAGTGCAGATGACCAGGCTCTTTTCGGCAATAATGAAGATGAATTACAATATTCCACTCATCATCTTAATATAATAGCCCAACGATTTAACATGGAAATATCAACAACAAAATCTAAAGTTATGGCCTTTCAAGGGAAATTCCCAGTAAGAAGTAAAATTTGTATTCAGAATTCAATGTCAGAGCAAGTAAATTCATTTAAATACGATATAATCTAACTTATAACGAGGAATGTGATATATACTTTAAAATACAAAACTATAATAAAGCTTTAAGAATTATCAACCAAGTTTTTAAACCATCAAAAGTGCAGAGACACACAAGAATGAAAATCTATAAAGTTCTCGCTAGACCCATAATCTCTTATGGCAGTGAAGATTGGACCATCAGAACCCAGGATGACCGTCATATTAAAGACACGGAGATGAAATTTCTGCAACGAACTGCAGGTTATTTCTAGACCACCAAAGATATTCAACAATAGCCAGAGAGTTAAACATCGTACCTATATCTGAATACCTCCAAGAATATAGAACAATTGGCTAGCCCATATTCAGCGCATGGATCGTCACAGAATACCAAAACAAATTCTTCACTACATTCCTGGAGACAGAAGATCTGTGGGTCGACCTTTTCGGAGATCGCGGGAGACCGTAACGCGCCACTGGGCCTAATACTTGAAAGGACGATGATGATGATGATAAGTAGTGTAAACTGATAAAACTTGAGACCTGTTTAAAAAATATAGCAGTGTAAAACAGTAGTTAGCAGTGTCTAGGAGTGTAACTACATATAATGAGTAGTGTATTGTGTAAGTTAACACAAGTAGGTAACACTGTGTACATTTATAAGTAACACAACAAACTTATCTTGAAAACAATTTTTAAAATTTGCATTAACAAGTTTTCTTGCTTAATGGATTTTTGTTCTTTCTTTTAATTATGTTGACATTTTGATAACTTTCACTAAATAATAATATTACGGAACAACAATGCAACAGAGCTACTATGTTTCGGCTCTACTTATGGCCGTCTTTGCCACAAGAACACGCATCTGGTACTCATTTCCGTTAGGAGCTGAGTCGACACCAGGGCCGCGATACCGCCAGAATGTTTGGTCCAGCTAAAAATCCTAACCCAATCGAGGCTCGAATCCTCGACCTTCTGGCTTGTAGCATGATTGTTCAAACAAACTGTGCTATGATATGAGCTATTAAAATTGCTTCATATAATTAACATGATATTTTTACTGGATCAGAATTAATGAAGAAGCTAATTAAAATGGAAATACACTGAAAATGTTGATTTATTGAGCAACAAGGAAGGTAAAATTATCTAATTTATGTGCTGCAATGTAGCAGTAAAAATTATACAGGACCTAAATATGTGAATGTGTGTAAAATGTTTAGAAAACAATAGCTACATCATATTTTATTGTCTTTTTTTCGTATTATAAACAATTTGTCATTATAATTTCATATTTTGTTATAATTTTCTCGAAATAATTCCTCGCTATAACAGTGTAATTTATTTTTCTTTTCTCAATCAGCGTTTGAGATTCTTTGAAACTTATTTGTAACAAAAATTCTCATTTTCTGTAATGTTACATGTTACCCGTCCTAACTCATTGTGTTGTACCTCTGCCCGTTATATACTTACAAAAAATTACTGACGAGTATAACAATAAATAATAGTTTTAAAAAACTAAAACAATACGCTTTATTAGAAAACCGAACTAAAAAAATGAAAAAAATAATTTTAATTTCCAACACGCTTGGGATAATATTAAAGTGGTCAACAAAAAAATCATCTCCAACACATATACAATAAAACTAGAGTTATCAACAAAAAGAAAATAATTTTACCATCAAAAGCGTGGTGTGCTCTATATCAATTAATATATTTGACAATACAGAGATATTGGTAAAAGTAAAGTCTCTAAGAAGAAAATGTAAAAATCATAAAAAGCACCCCACGCTTTTGATGATAAAATAATTTTTTTCTTTTGTTGATAACTCTAGTTCTATTCTATATGTGTTGGAGATGATTTTTTTGTTGACCACTTTAATTTTATCCCAACCGTGTTGAAAATTAAAATTATTTTTCATTTTTTTGTTCGGTTTTCTAATAAAGCGTGTTGTTTTAGTTTTTTAAAACTATTATTTATTATTTATTTTTTAGTTTTAATATTTTACAGAATAAGATAAAAATGTAAATATCTTTAAATTCGATACTATTGTAGTATGCGCTAAAAGTAATACTCTTCTAAAAAAATCCTCCCAACCAGATTTGAACCAGCGACCTATAGATTACTGCAATTATATACCACTAGAGTTCACCGCTCTACCAACTGAGCTGTTTCAACAATTGACTAAAAAGTCGACAAGTCCGCAACCTATTATACCAGTTTCCATTTTTTTTTTATTTTCCGATGATTCTGGCCAGGATTTTAGAAAAAAAATGGAAATTATTGTATTGTCACGGGTCCTTTACAAGTATAGAAAGTTTCAAGTCAATCCTATGTTTCTAAGTGGGTGAAAATCGTGTTCAAAGATTCCGTTACATAGATACAAAGACACTTTCTTTCTGATGATTCTGGCCTGGGTTTTATAAAAATGAAATTATTGTATTCTCACGGGTCCTTTTCAAGTATACAAAGTGTCAAGTCGATCCAATGGTTTTAAGTGGGTGAATATTGTGTTGAAAGATTCCGTTACATAGATAGATAGATACAGGTCAAGCTAATATAAAGCGTGTAAAAACAAATGTATGTTTGGTGAACCTGAAGATCACGTTATTTTTGTTGACGTAAAGTGAATACACACCCATGATATATCTTAGTTTGAAATCTTCCAATCTACCTAATATTGTGTTTTTATTAATATAATTTAAAGTTTTATATTTAATGTTATACGCTAGAATTTTATATTTTGGTGTTAAAACATGTTTTTAAAAATAACTTGATGTTATTCAAATTCTTGTTCAAATTTGGAAGTTTTCCGTTTTTATTTTCTAAAGATTACAGAAAACATTGCACGATACAGAAAATCTGAATACAGACTTGGATTTTGTATCCCTCTATACCTGAGCAGTCATTTCAAGTTTATTGTCTTCTTAAATTATATACATTTTTTTGTAACATGAAATTACAAAAAAAAAATGATGTGATTGAAAAAGTGTGAATACGGATATGGATTGAGGACAGTCTAGTTAACAAGAATCCTTAATATTTCCTCTTGTAGCACACAAATGTTTTGAAATGCATATCATTATAATTACTACGTGTGGCGCTGGTGTTTGTTTATTATGATTCCAAGAACTAGATGACCACATCAATAGGATGGATAACAATAGAATTCCGAAACAGATTCTTCATTACAAACCAATAGGACGAAGAAATGTTGGAAGACCAAGTTAAAGATGGACAGTATGAGATCGGAACAGACCTTAAGGTCTAATGCTTGATGCTGATGATGATGTTGCTGAGATTGAGGCGCCTTCAGTGCGACAACACATCGTTACCCAAGTGAGCTCTATGCACTTTTTAAGGCGGATTGGGTTTCATTTAAGAAAAGAGCAGAGAATTTAATTCAGGGACTTAGATTGATTTTAGAAATGCCTTTGAGAGAGTAAATCGTTACAAACTGAGGAAGATGATACAAAACAAGTTGAGACAGTTACATTACTTAACATCATCTTCAATATTCAGTAACATTAATTGGACGGTGTTATGCAACAACCGGGTATGTACCATCATCTAAGTTCCGCGAAAAATACGTTTAAAGTTTTTTTTAACTCTAGCAAGAGCTATTTAATTACTTGTGACTTGATAATCACTTATATGATAATACAGTATATACTGATTGGTACTGTATCAGTAAAAACAGCTTATATTTATTCTAACGGTCAATATTTCAATACTACATTTAGATGTAATGAGAATGATGTGATAATCGTTCTGCATCAAGCAGTTAAGCGCCACAAGGGGGCGTTTACACTCTCGATGCGTATTAGTATGAGATATTTTATTATGTATCAATGAGCCAAGCGCCAAGGGAATACGTATGCACTGCTGATATCACAATGTTAGTAGTGTTTGTTTGCACAATTGATATCTTGTTTTGTAACATTCATACGTGTTACATTGTGAAATGTGCGCGTTAAATTAATAATATTTTCTATATAAATCCAATTCATTAATACAATTATATACAAAAAACACATAACGAAAAAACATGTTTTAACAATGTTGTATACCTTGGAGTTAAACATCGATAGACGTCCGTCAACTTTCTCACTAAATGTTTATTTTGAACTGCAATACGTTATGCACACGTAACTGTAAGTAAATAATACAAATAATTTATCTCATATTTTGACATGAATTATTCTCATTCAAAATATATATATATATATATATATATATATGTTATAATTAAATGTTTAACATTGAGCAATGCAAGCTTAATATGGTATGATAAGAAAAATAAATGCCTGGACGGGATTCGAACCCGGATCTCTGAGTCTGTACCTCAGCGTGATATCCATTATACTACCAGGCGAATCCAATTCAAACACTTATTTTTTTCTTATATATGTATTATACTACATATACAAAAATAAGTGTTTGAATTGGATTCGCGTGGTAGTGTAATGGATATCACGCTGAGGTACAGACTCAGAGATCCGGGTTCGAATCCCGTCCAGGCATTTATTTTTCTTATCATACCATATAATATATATATATATATATATATATATATATATTAAAATTGTCATTGAAGAAAATTAGAAAGAGATGCACTTTTTATTTCACAAAAAAATTGGAGAATGAATTTTACTAGCTGATGACCAGTGGACCTCGTAACTCCGTCGCCTCTGAACTGACAAGCGGCCGATTGATGGGTGACGTGTAAAAGTAGTGGTGTGGGATGTGTGAGTAATGTACAGTCGTACGTTTGTTGTTCTTGTGTTCATGAGTGTTAACACAGGAGATTCCACAAAAACAATACATGAAATATCAATTTCAATCGATAGGGAACTTTTCAACTATCGCTGAAAGTCGGGGCTGAAAGTCGGGGCTCAAAGTCGGGGCTGAAAGACGGGGCTGAAAGACGGGGCTGAAAGACGGGGCTGAAAGACGGGGCTGAAAGTCGGGGCTGAAAGTCGGGACTCAAAGTAGGGGCTGAAATTCGGGGCTGGAAGTCGGGACTCAAAGTAGTAGCTGAAAGTCGGGGCTGGTAGTCGGGGCTGGAAGTCGGGGCTGGAAGTCGGGGCTGGAAGTCGGGACTGGAAGTCGGGGCTGGAAGTCGGGACTGGAAGTCGGGGCTGGAAGTCGGGGCTGAAATTTGGGGCTGAAATTCGGGGCTGGAAGTCGGGACTCAAAGTAGTAGCTGAAAGTCGGGGCTGAAAGTGGGAGCTGAAAGTCGGGACTGGAAGTCGGGGCTGGAAGTCGGGGCTGGAAGTCGGGGCTGGAAGTCGGGGCTGGAAGTCGGGGCTGGAAGTCGGGGCTGGAAGTCGGGGCTGGAAGTCGGGGCTGAAAGTCGGGGCTAAAAGTCTTGGCTGAAAGTCGGGGCTGAAAGTCTTGGCTTAAAGTCGGGGCTGAAAGTCGGGGCTGAAAGTCGGGGCTGAAAGTCGGGGCTGGAAATCGGGGCTGAAAGTCGGGGCTGAAAGTAGGGGCTGAAAGTAGGGGCTGAAAGTAGGGGCTGAATGTAGGGGCTGAAAGTAGGGGCTGAATGTAGGGGCTGAAAGTAGGGGCTGAATGTAGGGGCTGAATGTAGGGGCTGAATGTAGGGGCTGAATGTAGGGGCTGAATGTAGGGGCTGAATGTAGGGGCTGAAAGTAGGGGCTGAATTTAGGGGCTGATTGTCGGTGCTAAATGTCGGGACTGAAATTTGGGGCTAGAAGTCGGGACTCAAAGTAGTAGCTGAAAGTCGGGGCTGAAAGTCGGAGCTGAAAGTCGGGGCTGAATGTAGGAGCTGGAAGTCGGGGCTGGAAGTCGGGGCTAGAAGTCGGGGCTGGAAGTCGTGGCTAGAAGTTGTGCCCGGAAATCGTGTCTGGAGGTCGTGGCTGGAAGTCAGGGCTGAAAGTCGGGCTGAGGTCGGGTGCATGTCAGACGGATGTCAGGGGGATATGAGGCGGAATTCGGGCAGACGTTCTGCGGAAGTAGGACTGGAAGTCGGTCGAATGTAGGGCGGATGGCTGCGGAAGTCGGGCGGAATTCAGGCGAAGTTGGGAGGAAGTCGGTGGAATTCGGGAGGATGTCGGGCGGAAGTCTGAATTTAAGACGGATGTCAGACGGATGTCGGGCTGAAGTCGGGCTGTCTGATATATCTGCCCCACGGGTTCTGTTCAATAGTATGAATGCATAAGTATGTTTAACACAATTATACGTAGTGAGTGGAATTAAAATATTTATTAGAAAAATGGTTGATAATTTGACCAAAATTTAAATAAAAATTCAGTTTTTGTAACGCTTAATTTAACGTCTCCAAAATTATGTCTAATAAAATTAGCACAAAGATTAATTTTTTTGGTACATTGTTACCTCATCTACTTTCCTAGTAAACTGTTCACATTTTCCCCCTCTGACGAAAAGTAAAGATTTTGACATTTTGTATCACTGTGCACCAGGTGGCTGAACTACATGCGACAGTAGCCACGTCGGCGGCAGGTGAGCAAATGTACGTATGAATATGCGATATTTTCAATAAATATTTAGAGCAAACCTCGTTCTATTTAATATATAATTTGTTTGACCTGTGAATTTCGATTTATTATCTTAGAGAAAAGATGCAGGACATTAAGATGATAATGGAAATACTCAGAAGGAAATTTTACATTAAATATTTGCTATTAAAACGGTTGGGACTTCCTGCAATAAACACTGTTTACAACGTATATGTTTTATTTTCCCCAGTTGTTATAAAAGTTTATTCCAAAAACAATTTAAAAATCAGTTTGCAGAGGACACTTCAAGTTTAACTACGATTATTTAAAAACGACAAAATATATAATTAAATGTGTTAGATTATCTGGACTGTACACATTATATGCTACCAGAGTACTGGATACATAGGTCTTATTATGTATATAAATGTAAAGTCGGTATTTATTAGTAATGGCCTTCTCTCTTTAAACTAATTACTGTGAAAATTATTAAATGTATATAAAATGTATTCCTTGGTATGATGTTTCTATTGAATTGTTTAGGAACGGGGAGAGTTGGGGCGCGATATCAGTAAAGTCATGGAGGAAGCAGATTTCTTTACTTAGGCGTGCGGATATGTACGGCGAGACTGAGGACAACAAAGGGACAACCGTTAATAACACTTGTATAGGTAAAGTTTACATTCTAATTGTTAATGTGTTTATGTTTTTAAATTACCAATATTTACTCATAAGTCAATTATTGTTTTAATATAATTACTTACTTATTAGAAAATATGCATAACAACATAGTTAAACCTTTGTGTTTTGTTGTAATGTAAAGTGTTCTGTATGTCAAGTACAAAATGGAACAATTCACTGTAACCTGCTCCACTTTCAGATATTTTCACATCATTACTTTAAACATAATATCCAGCAAATATCCAGTGGTATAATTGAAAATGTACATGAAATGATTATAAACAATAATTGTTGTACTAATATTTACAGACCTCTGACAATGTGATTTTCTGTTTCTTTTCTCGAGTAAGTCAAAGAATAGTTAGAAATATTAAAATATTGAATTAAAAATTATACTGATATTTGAAAAAATAAGAAAAACTACAACCATATTGCATGTATATTTTAAACCTGGAAATAAATAATTATTGTTATTCAATTTAATATTTACTATTATTATATTATTACTGTTGTTTTTACCCGAAGAGAACCAAAACTAACACCTGCTGTCTTATAACTCGGTGTTGATTCTCTAAAGACTACAATAACCTGGTCCTCCAGGTTGGAGATTTTAGCAATGGATCAGCTCCCTGTTCTAGAGATATAAAATGTATTCTCCTATAAGACCATGGATTCCGTATCATAGACTTACAGCTCGTAAAATATCCTAAACCCCCCCCAAAAAAAAAAGAAAGAGACCACTGCGTAAGATTCGTCAGCCCATAGACGCCTGTATTTGAATTGGGCGCTAATTATCCGAGTTGTATTCTCTTTTGTTTGAGTTTACTTTTTTTTTAATACAGATCTTAGCTTTCCCTTACTTTGTCAACTTCAATAAAATAAATGTTGGATACTTCAATCTTAACTGAAGGGATAAGAAGGTGCGCCTGGAAGACGGAGTTACGTTTCCCCGATGACAAGTTGGTGATTAATAATAACGAAGCACCAGGAGAGTCCTTAGTTCAAATCCAGACCATGGGTGACCATAGGAAAAAGTCCATGCTCTGACCGGGAATCCAACCCGAGGCCTCATGAACTGTAGTCAGAATCTCTGACCACTAGGCCACGGAGCTGGTCACCATACATATATAATTGTAATTGCACACTACAATAACACACAACACGCATTTTCCAATAATTTTTCGTTTGTAAAACTTCTGTATTCAACATAATTGCATTTATTATGAGACATCTAACTTTAACATTTATGCTAATTCCGAGCTAAGTTCCAGTTGTGATGTAAACAGAGCAGATGCATGACTGCATTTTCATTGGTAGAATGACGATTTTACTTTTGAGCGAGTAAGTAAACGTAGTTCACTCTCTAACACTAAATAAATAAATAAATAAAAAAATTAAAAAATATAATATCTAGCACGTGCCCACGTATGCTTTACAGAAGCCTCATAAAATATATAATTACAATGTTAATAGGTTAAATATGTATTGTTTAATTGCTACGCATCCGCAATTCAGAATTCGTTTGAATATCTGTTGTTTCAAATATTAACTTCTCAAGAATTCATAAAATATTGGAAACGAAAGCTCTAGAAAAGCGCAGAGAAAAAAATATTTTGAATATTTTCAAAGAGTTTAGTGAGGAATATCCCACATTAGCCTTTGAGGATGTGAAAATAACAGAATTTACAGGTGAGTTAGCATGGAGCATAATATATTCTGCTTATAATGTAATTATACATAACGTCTATCTATGGACGTAATAGAAAAATCGTAGGCCTGAACGTCTGATTTGATATGCTCATATATAATTTTTTATTATTGACTTCGTACATCTCAATGATGGATAAATCATATTTGAAGAGAAAAATTATACGCTCAGACCGGGACTTGAACCCGGGACCCTTGGTTCTCTAGACCAAGTGCTCTACCAACTGAGCTACCTGAGCAAGTACCGATCCAAAAGCAAATCTTTCTCTATATACATTGTAATTCCCGTCCACCAAATGCTATGAAGCCATGCTTCTATCTTGCAAATGGCGGCTCCTTTATTAAGAAGACTTATTTGGAAATTATACATTACAGCCAGTACGGCTTTTTCCAAGTTTTTATTATTGATTTCGTACATCTCAATGATGGATAAATCATATTTGAAGAGAAAAATTATACGCTCAGATCGGGACTTGAACCCGGGACCCTCGGTTCTCTAGACCAAGTGCTCTACCAACTGAGCTACCTGAGCAAGTACCGATCCAAACGCAAAACTTTCTCTATATACATTGTAATTCCCGTCCACCAAATGCTATGAAGCCATGCTTCTATCATGCAAATGGCGGCTCTTTTATTAAGATGACTTATTTGGGAATTATACATTACAGCCAGTACGGCTTTTTCCAAGTTTTTATTATTGATTTCGTACATCTCAATGATGGATAAATCATATTTGAAGAGAAAAATTATACGCTCAGACCGGGACTTGAACCCGGGACCCTTGGTTCTCTAGACCAAGTGCTCTACCAACTGAGCTACCTGAGCAAGTACCGATCCAAACGCAAATCTTTCTCTATATACATTGTAATTCCCGTCCACCAAATGCTATGAAGCCATGCTTCTATCTTGCAAATGGCGGCTCCTTTATTAAGAAGACTTATTTGGGAATTATACATTACAGCCAGTACGGCTTTTTCCAAGTTTTTATTATTGATTTCGTACATCTCAATGATGGATAAATCATATTTGAAGAGAAAAATTATACGCTCAGATCGGGACTTGAACCCGGGACCCTTGGTTCTCTAGACCAAGTGCTCTACCAACTGAGCTACCTGAGCAAGTACCGATCCAAACGCAAATCTTTCTCTATATACATTGTAATTCCCGTCCACCAAATGCTATGAACCCATGCTTCTATCTTGCAAATGGCGGCTCCTTTATTAAGAAGACTTATTTGGGAATTATACATTACAGCCAGTACGGCTTTTTCCAAGTTTTTATTATTGATTTCGTACATCTCAATGATGGATAAATCATATTTGAAGAGAAAAATTATACGCTCAGATCGGGACTTGAACCCGGGACCCTTGGTTCTCTAGACCAAGTGCTCTACCAACTGAGCTACCTGAGCAATTACCGATCCAAACGCAAAACTTTCTCTATATACATTGTAATTCCCGTCCACCAAATGCTATGAAGCCATGCTTCTATCTTGCAAATGGCGGCTCCTTTATTAAGAAGACTTATTTGGGAATTATACATTACAGCCAGTACGGCTTTTTCCAAGTTTTTATTATTGATTTCGTACATCTCTATGATGGATAAATCATATTTGAAGAGAAAAATTATAAGCTCAGACCGGGAATTGAAACAGGGACCCTTGGTTCTCTAGACCAAGTGCTCTACCAACTGAGCTACCTGAGCAAGTACCGATCCAAACGCAAATCTTTCTCTATATACATTGTAATTCCCGTCCACAAAATGCTATGAAGCCATGCTTCTATCTTGCAAATGGCGGCTCCTTTATAAAGAAGACTTATTTGGGAATTATACATTACAGCCAGTACGGCTTTTTCCAAGTATTTATTATTGATTTCGTACATCTCAATGATGGATAAATCATATTTGAAGAGAAAAATTATACGCTCAGACCGGGACTTGAACCCGGGACCCTTGGTTCTCTAGACCAAGTGCTCTACCAACTGAGCTACCTGATCAAGTACCGATCCAAAAGCAAATCTTTCTCTATATACATTGTAATTCCCGTCCACAAAATGCTATGAAGCCATGCTTCTATCTTGCAAATGGCGGCTCCTTTATTAAGAAGACTTATTTGGAAATTATACATTACAGCCAGTACGGCTTTTTCCAAGTATTTATTATTGATTTCGTACATCTCAATGATGGATAAATCACATTTGAAGAGAAAAATTATACGCTCAGACCGGGACTTGAACCCGGGACCCTTGGTTCTCTAGACCAAGTGCTCTACCAACTGAGCTACCTGAGCAAGTACCGATCCAAACGCAAATCTTTCTCTATATACATTGTAATTCCCGTCCACCAAATGCTATGAACCCATGCTTCTATCTTGCAAATGGCGGCTCCTTTATTAAGAAGACTTATTTGGGAATTATACATTACAGCCAGTACGGCTTTTTCCAAGTTTTTATTATTGATTTCGTACATCTCAATGATGGATAAATCATATTTGAAGAGAAAAATTATAAGCTCAGACCGGGACTTGAACCCGGGACCCTTGGTTCTCTAGACCAAGTGCTCTACCAACTGAGCTACCTGAGCAAGTACCGATCCAAACGCAAATCTTTCTCTATATACATTGTAATTCCCGTCCACAAAATGCTATGAAGCCATGCTTCTATCTTGCAAATGGCGGCTCCTTTATTAAGAAGACTTATTTGGGAATTATACATTACAGCCAGTACGGCTTTTTCCAAGTTTTTATTATTGATTTCGTACATCTCAATGATGGATAAATCACATTTGAAGAGAAAAATTATACGCTCAGACCGGGACTTGAACCCGGGACCCTTGGTTCTCTAAACCAAGTGCTCTACCAACTGAGCTACCTGAGCAAGTACCGATCCAAACGCAAATCTTTCTCTATATTCATTGTAATTCCCGTCCACCAAATGCTATGAAGCCATGCTTCTATCTTGCAAATGGCGGCTCCTTTATTAAGAAGACTTATTTGGGAATTATACATTACAGCCAGTACGGCTTTTTCCAAGTTTTTATTATTGATTTCGTACATCTCAATGATGGATAAATCATATTTGAAGAGAAAAATTATACGCTCAGATCGGGACTTGAACCCGGGATCCTTGGTTCTGTAGACCAAGTGTTCTACCAACAGAGCTACCTGAGCAAGTACCGATCCAAACGCAAAACTTTCTCTATATACATTGTAATTCCCGTCCACCAAATGCTATGAAGCCATGCTTCTATCATGCAAATGGCGGCTCCTTTATTAAGAAGACTTATTTGGGAATTATACATTACAGCCAGTACGGCTTTTTCAAGTTTTTATTATTGATTTCGTACACCTCAATGATGGATAAATCATATTTGAAGAGAAAAATTATACGCTCAGACCGGGACTTGAACCCGGGACCCTTGGTTCTCTAGATCAAGTGCTCTACCAACTGAGCTACCTGAGCAAGTACCGATCCAAACGCAAATCTTTCTCTATATACATTGTAATTCCCGTCCACCAAATGCTATGAAGCCATGCTTCTATCTTGCAAATGGCGGCTCCTTTATTAAGAAGACTTATTTGGGAATTATACATTACAGCCAGTACGGCTTTTTCCAAGTTTTTATTATTGATTTCGTACATCTCAATGATGGATAAATCATATTTGAAGAGAAAAATTATACGCTCAGATCGGGACTTGAACCCGGGACCCTTGGTTCTCTAGACCAAGTGCTCTACCAACTGAGCTACCTGAGCAATTACTGATCCAAACGCAAAACTTTCTCTATATACATTGTAATTCCCGTCCACCAAATGCTATGAAGCCATGCTTCTATCATGCAAATGGCGGCTCCTTTATTAAGAAGAATTATTTGGGAATTATACATTACAGCCAGTACGGCTTTTTCCAAGTTTTTATTATTGATTTCGTACATCTCAATGATGGATAAATCATATTTGAAGAGAAAAATTATACGCTCAGACCGGGACTTGAACCCGGGACCCTTGGTTCTCTAGATCAAGTGCTCTACCAACTGAGCTACCTGAGCAAGTACCGATCCAAACGCAAAACTTTCTCTATATACATTGTAATTCCCGATCCACCAAATGCTATGAAGCCATGCTTCTATCTTGCAAATGGCGGCTCCTTTATTAAGAAGACTTATTTGGGAATTATACATTACAGCCAGTACGGCTTTTTCCAAGTTTTTATTATTGATTTCGTACATCTCAATGATGGATAAATCATATTTGAAGAGAAAAATTATAAGCTCAGACCGGGACTTGTACCCGGGACCCTTGGTTCTCTAGACCAAGTGCTCTACCAACTGAGCTACCTGAGCAAGTACCGATCCAAACGCAAATCTTTCTCTATATACATTGTAATTCCCGTCCACAAAATGCTATGAAGCCATGCTTCTATCTTGCAAATGGCGGCTCCTTTATTAAGAAGACTTATTTGGGAATTATACATTACAGCCAGTACGGCTTTTTCCAAGTATTTATTATTGATTTCGTACATCTCAATGATGGATAAATCATATTTGAAGAGAAAAATTATACGCTCAGACCGGGACTTGAACCCGGGACCCTTGGTTCTCTAGACCAAGTGCTCTACCAACTGAGCTACCTGAGCAAGTACCGATCCAAACGCAAATCTTTCTCTATATACATTGTAATTCCCGTCCACCAAATGCTATGAAGCCATGCTTCTATCTTGCAAATGGCGGCTCCTTTATTAAGAAGACTTATTTGGGAATTATACATTACAGCCAGTACGGCTTTTTCCAAGTTTTTATTATTGATTTCGTACATCTCAATGATGGATAAATCATATTTGAAGAGAAAAATTATACGCTCAGATCGGGACTTGAACCCGGGACCCTTGGTTCTCTAGACCAAGTGCTCTACCAACTGAGCTACCTGAGCAAGTACCGATCCAAACGCAAAACTTTCTCTATATACATTGTAATTCCCGTCCACCAAATGCTATGAAGCCATGCTTCTATCATGCAAATGGCGGCTCCTTTTTAAGAAGACTTATTTGGGAATTATACATTACAGCCAGTACGGCTTTTTCCAAGTTTTTATTATTGATTTCGTACATCTCAATGATGGATAAATCATATTTGAAGAGAAAAATTATAAGATCAGACCGGGAATTGAAACAGGGACCCTTGGTTCTCTAGACCAAGTGCTCTACCAACTGAGCTACCTGAGCAAGTACCGATCCAAACGCAAATCTTTCTCTATATACATTGTAATTCCCGTCCACAAAATGCTATGAAGCCATGCTTCTATCTTGCAAATGGCGGCTCCTTTATAAAGAAGACTTATTGGGATTATACATACACCGCCAGTACGGCTTTTTCCAAGTATTTTATATTGATTTCGTCCTCTAAATGATGATCAATCATATTTGAGAGAAAATTTATACGCTCGACCGGGACTTGAACCCGGAACCCT
>JASPKZ010009090.1:0-143628 GCA_030220185.1 Diploptera punctata
ATTAACAATTCTTTCCACATATACAAATCTATAATTCCTCGTTTCGTCCGCTGCCAGGTAGGTGTCACTACCATCGCCAACGGCTGGCTTTGTTTAGAAGTATCTATATTTGAGAATTTTACACCACCGCTTTTATAAGCAGTAAACGATGTTATTTAACATTTTCCAATACTGTTATTTTAACACAGTTCCAATAATGGATCATATTATAATATTATAATGATGTTGTGAAAAGAAAAGTTAATGTCTGAACCAGGAATCGAACCGTGGACTCTAGTTCTCCAGAACATCGTTTACTGCTTATAAAAGTGGGTGTGTAAAATTCTCAAATGTAGATACTTCTAAACGAAGCCGGCCGTTGGCGATGGTAGTGACACCTACCTGGCAGCGAACGAATCGAAAATTATAGATTTGTATATGTGGAAAGAACTTTTAATGTCTGTGCCAAGTCTAGAATGATGTAGTGGGCTGCACACTAGTCTGGAGAACTAGAGGTCCACGTTCGATTCCTGGTTCAGACATTAATTTTTCTTTTCACAATATCATTATAATATTGCAAATGTGTCTCGCACCGTAGTCGAGTGGTCTAAGATATAATGCATTTGTATAGAGGAGCTATGAGGCATACCCTGGTTCGTGTCCCCATGGGTGAAGAAATTTTCTCATGAAATTTCAGCCAGTATGGTAATGGTACCCACCCAGCGCCATAAGGAAATTGGTTGGTTTCAATAAATGTGATTCCAGGTTGATAAAATCAATTAAACGAATTGGGGATTCAACATGCTGACAACATGTCACGTCCATACGGCTAGATAGTCGCCCGCTGTGGTCTCGGGTAGCATCGCTGCCTCGTATACAGTGGACCCGTGTTCGAACCCCTTTCGGGACAAGTTTCCTGGGTGATTTTTTTTTTCTTTTTTCGAGGTTTCTCCTCGCCTATAAGGCAAATTTCTGGAAACTTAAAGGTCCAGTCTTTTCTCGAACATCATCTGGTCATCACAATAATAATTTTCATATTTGCCATTTTAGTAAAAACGGTGTGTTTTGTCTTAATGTTGTGTTGTCTCGGAGGAGGCCCTGACATTGAGTTGATTACTCATTTTGGGAGGCCTTCCATGTCATTGTGTGCTAAAAAAATGTACAGGGTGTATCAAAAAGGATGGCGCAAACTTATATGGTTGAAAGTACACGATAATAGAAGCAACAATGTCCCAGTAAACATGGGTCCGCAAACGAGTCGTTTCCGAGATAATTACGAATGTATGGTTACAGGCCGCCACTGACGTCATTGTTTGTAATATCGTACGGTTTACTCCTTGCGCACTTGAAGCCGTCCTATGTTCTTTGTTTACAAAACTGAACATTGCCGAGAGGTGGAGTTGTAATCAAACCATACACGCAGAACGTACAGGACGGATACAGTACACAGTCTCAAAAGGTATCAGTCTCGTCTGAGGAGTGCCACTTGTGCTGTGTTGTCCTAAAAAATCCATCGACTCCGGCCGTGTTTGAACCCGCAACCCTCGGGATTAGAGGCAAGGAAGATAACCACTAATCCACCTAGGCCGATTCAGATAAAAAATTCTTTAAAATCTGAATTCAGTAATATCAACCCATTTGAAAAATTCGTCAGATATATGATATAAATGAGAGAATGCACACAAATACACGTAATTCGTTTGAACATAGGCCTATACAAAGAATGCCAAATAATCGTTTATCAGAACAGCTGCTTCTTCATTATAGGCCTCTAGGCCGAAGAAATGTAGGAAGACAAAACGTCGTTGGAAGGACGACCTGCGCCTGCGGCATATAGTGCGCCGGGGAGCGGACGGGCCAACAAGCCCATGCCTTGAAGATGATGATGATGATGTCATATATATATATATATATATATATATAGTCGTGAATGCTTGAGTCGGGATTTGAACCTGAGTCTCTAAACTCGTACGTTTAGCGCTCTAACGATCTGAGCCACTCAAGTATCCTAACACAAATATATATATTTATATATATATATATATATATATATATATATATATAGTATTCTTAATTCACACAAGAGGCAGCGGTAATTGTTCCAATTGCCATCTAGCGGCCACCATACAGGTGAGCAAATTTTTAAAGAGAATGTTTACTTTATAGCAGTAACGCTTTTATATTTTTAGATGTTATAACTATATTTTTGGCATTTGGCAATGAAGGCAAATATGATATGAAAAGAAAAATGAATGCTTGAGTCGTATTTGAACCCGAGTCTCTAAACTCTGTACTTTTAGCGCTCTAGCCACCTGAGCCACTCAATTATCCTAACACAAACATACATTTTTCTTACATATGTAGTATTCTCAATTCACACAAGAGGTAGCGGGAAGTTGTTGCAACTGCCATCTAGCGGCCACCAAAACAGGTAACCAATCTTTAAAGAAATATTTACTTTATAGCAGTAACGCTTGTATATTTTATAATATTTATATAGTTATAACATCTAATATATATATATATATATATATATATACCGGTATATATCTTCGGGCATTTAACAACTGCTGCCGTCTTCCCGTGCCAAACTTCCAAAGCCTACGATCTTGGGGCATCTTCAATGCTTAAAACTCCTACTTGCATTGTTATCCCCATGCATTCATTCCATGTTAAATTTTGTCTCCCTTTTTTCCTCTGTCTGGTTGGTTACGATTGATATAGTTGTTTGGCCATCGCTCATCTTCCATTCTTAAAAGTGTCCTAACCATTTAAATCCATCTCTTCATTTATTTCAATTATGCTTTCTTCTGCTTCCATTATGTTTATAACTTCCTTATTTGTGGCATATTTTAATTTTGACTTTCTGGCAGTTCTATGTAAATAATCCATTTCTAGAACTATTAATCTATTCTTACAGTATTTCCATGTGTTGCGACAGATTCCACCAAATTTTTAAAAACATAGTTTTTTGGTCTCATTCCAAATATGCTTACCCAACTATATAGAAAATATCCTGCAGTTAATAATATTGATTGCTAACAGTTAATATTGCCTCCTTATTAGCTTCCATAGACTATTTACTTTACATCCTTGATGAAATAAACATGATGTAACCTACACAACGGCTCGGCTCTTCTTCTGTGTGAAATTCAGATTGAAATCAGACCTAGCGTAGTTGCCCTGAATAATGGAAGAAGAGTTTGGTAAACCCTGAGAGGGTGATGTTCCATCTCCTTGTGGGTAATTTGCAAACAGCGTTCCCCCATTGTTACATCGCATTGTCGCACATGTAATAAGGACTGCGCGTGAAACAAAAGCAGAATGATTCATAGTCAGGGTTGAAAGGGTGTTTATTCTCAGCAAGAAAAGATGTACGTAATGCTCTCTCATTTTTCTCTTAATTGTTTTCTTTCTTTCTTCTTCGCCTTAATTTTATCTCTAATCTGAGCTCTGTGATTTGTTATCCCCAGAATTTTTACTTTTCATTAATACATTTTCCCTTTTCTTCATTTACCCTTAATAAAATCCAGACAGTATTTGTAATATATCATTATTATAACATAATACTATATCCTCAACTCGTGTTCAACTCAGGGCCGGGTCGAGGGATGAGATGATCCCCTCTTATACAGGTCTGTGAATGACAATAGTTCCGGCCGACCACGCCATCACAGGGGCAGATGAATTAAATGGATTAGATTAGTATGGTGGAATGAAATTGTGGCAGGGGGAAACGGGAGAAAGCCCCGAGAAAAACCTCCGTTTCGTCCACCATGAATCCCACATGGAGTGTCCGAGACTTGAGAGGTGAACGTCTAACCGCTTGGGCCACGGAGCCAACTTAATATAGCATTATTAACTAACTCACAGGCACTATCGAACCCGTAGGTTCATGGCCGCGCAGACATAAGCTCTCCATATCCCTATCCTGAGCCAATGATTTCCAATCATCCCCTGTATAATCGGATGTCATCGGGGAGGAATCGACAGTAAACGAAAACGCATGTTCGCCGCATGGAATTCCACGGTCAATGTTAGTCCGTCATAAATGCACTGAGGGTGAAGTAGTCTCTTTGAACATATTTTCTGAAACTTTGTCGTTTTTATCTGATGGGTTAGTTTGTTTCTGAAACGTATGTCGTTTTTATCTGAAAGGTTAGTTCATGTCGAAAGTCTCGCGAAAATGTGACTGGCATTTTATTTGAATTCCACGTAAACCATTAGTTAACTTTTAATTCTTATGACTTATCACTGGGAAATGTTAGAGGTAAACAATTATTGGAATTGGATGCTTAACCCTTAAATTGGCAAAACGCACAAGTGTAAGAGTGAAAAGCCCTGCGATCAGCTATTAAAATAGCAGATGGTGAGCAATTATTTGGCCCATTGGTTAAGTGGAGCCCCGAGTTCCAAGACAGCAGTCCATTTGTCCCGGCTAGTTAGTTAGTAGAAGTGATGTTGATGAATGGCTGATGACCAGCTGCAGCAAGTACCCAGCTCCGTTCCTTATGATTTATTTTATTTAATTTTTCTTTTAATTATAATTTTTTTCGCGTTGGTGAGCAGCTATTTTCCGTCCCGTAGCTACATGAGGCTATCTTGGACGCTGATTGGTTGAGAAAGGCGACCGGTATTTTTGTGTTTATAATTTGGATATTAGTGTTTTATATGTTTTAATTTATTTTTTTTATTATTAGAGTTGATTTATATTGTATTTATTTCATTAATAGTTGTCAATATTGTTATTTTTTATTTTTTGTGAAGTATGCTGTGAGCCAATCAAAGAGCTGAATTGGTCTCACCGCGTGTGGATACTGGAGTGGCGGGTGTTTTAAATTTGTCCGCAGGTCTATGTGAGCGCTCGGTGGGCAAAACACACACACAATTACGTATTGGAAGTACAGGACCACTTTTCCAATATACGCCCTTCTCCGAGCCAGCCAAGCGTACATCCAGCTTCCTGGGTGCCCACTTGGCAGCCGAAGTATGGCTGGTCCATCACCTGCAACTTCCGGCTTTATAGGGACTTATTTGTCCTCTTTAACTCTTTGAATTGTTTTCGTCGTAGATATTGAGTGATTAATCCACTGCCGATCGTAACTAGCCGTAGATTAGAAGAACAAGGGTCCAGCCGACCGACCGATCGACCGACCGACCATGTGTTGAAAGCAGGATCACAAGTGACCCAAACTTCCGGCTATTTTAGGAATTTATATACCCTCTTTAGCCCTTTTGTATATTGTCATTGAGAATAATGAGCGATTAACCTAGTGCCGAACATAACCAGTCGCAGATCAGGAGACAAAGGTCCAGTGGTCAGACATTAACAAGCCTTAAAGCTGGTCTTCGCTATGATCTTCTAGACGCCATCTCACTAAGCCACCAACAGGAAGACCGGAACCATCACAGTCGTCGCCAGGCCCCAAGGGGACAAGAAAGGGAGGGAGATTCGCAAGTTCAATCACAACTGCTCCTTTCAGGTTAAGTTGGTCTGTAGCGAAATTTGGAATTTAGAAGATTTATTGGGGATGAAATTTACTGGTGGAATCTATGGAACCACTCCGACATTTGTCAATAAGCCAACGGAAACCACCAAAACCTAGGCAGAGTAGTTTGAAGGTAATAAAATATAATAAGAATAAAATAAATTTGGAAAAAGTTATTAAGAAATATATATCGAAATGATCAACTTCTTCTGGCTCTATAGCGAAATAGCCGGCGGAATCATCATTTATGAGTGTATTAATTCACTTCCTGTATTTTATAATACTTTATTTATTTATTTATTTATTTATTTAATTAGCCTGGTGGAGTTAAGGCCATGTGGCCTTCTCTTCCACTCACCAGGGCAAACATATATTACATCAGAATATAACAATCACAATGAACTCCAATATTAAATACTAAATAAAAACTTGATCAAAAAGATAATATCTATTATATTACGATCTATAATGCAACTAGTTAATGTTAGTTAAACTTAAGACTAAAACTAATAATAAAGCGTATATAAGCAAGACATATTAAATTATCCCTGTCTAATGTTTATAAAAACAAAGAAAAATAATGAGATATAGAAAACTAATTTTACGTTTGTACATATTTAAAACAAAACAAAGAAATATTTGTTAATCATAATATTATTTTCATAGATGATTGAATTTATTAATTGTTAAAAGAATACTATCAGTGAGGTGTTTAAGTTAGTTTGTTATTAAATAATTCTTTAATTTGTTTTTGAAGGATGTTGTAGTTTGACAGTCTCTGACATCGGTCAGAAGGGAATTCCATGTTTTTGGTAAGTGAGATCGTAAATGTAATGAATAATATACAGTGTAATGAGGAGGGATATAAAGGACAATGTGCTGATGGGATCGAGTGTCATGATTATGTGTGTCGGATAGTCTGATGAAGCGGCGTGATAAATAATTAGGCGATGATGTGTGAAGTATTTTATAGAGAAGGGATAGGGAATGGACAGTTATACGATCTCTTAGACGAAGCCACGATAATTGTTCCAGGGACGGTGTAACATGGTCAAATTTGCGAATACCACAAATAAAACGTGCGCAAGAATTATGAACACGTTGAAGTCTTTGAGTGTAAATAATATTTAAGTCTGTAAAAGAGTGTCACAATAATCAAAATGGGGCATTGCAAGTGTTTCTACTAACTTTTCCTAAGAGCGAATGGCAGACAATTTCTTACGCGATTTAATGAATGTATTATTGAGAAGACTGTTTTGCATGTATGGTTTATTTGTGTATTCCAATTTAAGTTGTTATCAATAAATACTCCTAGAATTTTTACTGTCTCACTATAAGGGATTTAAACTCCATTTAGTGACACGTACGAGACTGTGTTTAGGTTTAATTGTAGATAATAGTCTCTGGTGACCCATAATGATTGATTGTGACTTTCTAGGATTTAATTGCAGTCCATATTTAACTGTCCAAGTCATTAGTGAGTCAAGATCCTCGTTAATTTTGGCACCAGCGTCATTTAGAGAATATTTGTCTGTGTGGATGTAGATTTGCATGTCGTCTGCAAATAAATTATGTTTGCAATGCTTCAAGGAGTTAGATATGCCATTTATGTAGATTGATAAAAGTAAAGGTCCAAGCACCGAACCCTGTGGAACCCCAGCTTTACAGAAGGACCAAGAAGAACATAATGAATGATTTCCTACAACAGATTGCTGGCGCTGATGAAGGTAGGAATTGAACCATTGCGTGGCACTATCAGAGAGTAAGAGGTTTTTAAGTTTATGCAACAATAAGTCCAAGTCTACCGTGTCGAATGCTTTACTAAAGTCCAGTAATGTAAGAATGGTAAGTTTTCGATTATCAGCAGCTTCGCGTATGTCTTCGCAAATATTTAGTAGAGCAGTATTTGTATTGTGTTCTGTCCTGAAGCCTGACTGAAATTGATCTAGAAATTTGTGTTCATTTAGGTAGTCAGTCAGTTGTTTATGGACTAATCGTTCCAGAGCTTTTGAAAGGGTAGGTAAAATGCTAATGGGTCGAAAGTCGTTCGGAGTTAAGGGGGTTTTAACTTTAGGCAGTGGGCGTACGAGGGCTTGTTTCCACAATGAGGGATATGTAGAAGTTTCTAGTGAGGAGTTAAAAATATGAGTTATAGTAGGAAGTATAGCGTCGATTATTTTATTCAGTAAAATAATATTTATACGGTCAGTCCCTTCTGCTTTGGTTTTTATTCGCATCTGTGAAGTGATTATTGAGTGTGTCCAGGGAAACAGGTAATTTGTCTACCTGCGTGTCTTTTTGCACTCTACTAAGTATTTGTGCTTTTCATAATCCAGTTGTAGAGAAACAACTAGATATTTTGGTTCTTTTTTTAGTTCCACAACTAATTGGTCCATGACTTCATTTAATATAATTGCATTTCTTTTGGAGTGGGCAGTACTTACCGATCTACTCATAGTTGAGTGAACCATGGCTGTTTGAGTGCATATGGTGTATTTTATTTTAGGTGAGAACTTGGGCTGACCTAAGACCTCGATATGCGAAGCCTTTTCCTTCCGATCCTTTCTGGGTCCGGTTCTTTTCTTCTTTTTCTTAGTGCCTTTTACAGCACTTGGGTTTCAGTACTTGACGGGCTCAGGTCTGAGAGCGCCTGGCTCAACTGGATCTGAGCTTTTGGGAGAAGCATCAGGAGCAAGCTATACTGAAATTGTCTTTTTACTGGTATCAGGAGTGACCTGAATTATCTTTCTTTGTAGTCGACTGTATAGCTCTATTTTGACCTTGTAGTGAATGAGTCTGCGACCACATTTCTTCTGTTAGTTATTTGAATGTAGCGAACCGCAGTTAAAACGTAATCTTGTATAACTGATATTATTAGTTATATTGTGTAATTATAGATACATGTAAGTGGTTTATTTTTGTTCGTTTTCTTCTGATTTATTTCAAATATTAAATTAATTGAACCAACTGATGCATTCAAAAGGATATATTATAAATTTAAGGGTTAAAGGTGTTATTTACATTAATCATCCATTTCTGAGAATCTGGAAATTACTTTTATCTACGTACATTGTTTGACTGAAACGCGTCGCCCATGTTAAATAAAGAATAGGCAATAGAATGAGTAATCCATGTTTCAGATATGAGAATAGCGTAAAAAATACAAGGAATATAATATTATTTTAATTTAATCTATACGTTGTGCATTGAAATAGACCACCTGCAGGGAAGTAGGGAAGGGGGACAACTTTGTTTTTAGAACATCCCTTGCAGTATTGTGAATATGTCCTCTAACCTGTCGGAGACCGCCAAATGAATAGTACTTGAACCAAAATTGTTATAAAATATTTTGACTAAAAATACAAAATCAGGCAACACGTCACATGTAGGTGTACAAAAAAAATACACAGGCGCGTCCATCTTCCCTCAGCTCGTTCTGAACTTGATGCTATAGTTACTAAAACTACTCTCCCTGGTCATTTTTCGGTAACGTTTCAGAATAGTATACGGTATATCCCGAGTTAAAATGCCGATTCCCACCAACCTGACGTGATTTTTTTCGAAATTTCCATAATCGTCAATAACATGCTGGGTTGCAGTCGTTATTAACTGACAGGTGAAATTTCTGAAACATAGCTGGTAGGATTGGGTCATTTTGGCCCCAATGAAACAATAAAGGAAATCCATACATTTAAACTTTCTTATTTGGCTATAACTAGCATAATATAATATGTTAATAAATATTAACCTGGTTATATCTAATTTAAACTAAAAACATCACCACTGAACAAATGAATTATGGAGAAGACTGCATAACAGTGAATTACATACATGGTCTTTATAGGAAGCCAGATATAATGAGAACAGTTAACTGCAATGGGCAGGACATGTGGCACGAATGGGAAATGAAAGACGTGCATGGAAGCTTCTTGTAGGAAAACGAGGGAAAACGCCCAGTTGGTAGACCAAGAATGAGGTGGGAGATAACATTAACTATGATTTGAGGGAAGTAGATTATACAGGGGACAATTGGAAAACATTGGCTCTGGATAGGGATATATGGAGAGCTTATGTCCGCGCGGCCATGAACCTACGGGTATGATAGTGCCAGTGAGTTAGTTAGTTTTAGTGGGAGCATTTGAAACGAATTTCAGACAACATCTGTACGTATAGCCGAATACATTGGTATTAAAATAAAAAAGGTAGAACGTACACTGGTATAATAAAACAAGAATAATTTCTCACATAACAATATTAGGGCTAATTAATTTGTATCATTTAGTAAAAAAATAATTGAACAAAAAAAACAACACCTTTAAACTTGGTAAATATGCATAATTATACTATAATAATTTAACCTATCACTCTATCAAGACACTTAATATACCATCTGACAATTAAAATCCAATAGTGAACTCCATTCTCCATGTTCCTAAATTGATAATATTACTCAAAACAGTCATGATAATTTTACGCACGTCCTACATAAAACGATTTCCTACACATTTCACTTTTTTTACATTTTTTCCAAGAGTTAATGTTGGTTTTCTTTTTATTTTCTGTACTTGGGGACAATTTCCTATCAAATTTTGTAATCATGATGAATTCACATCTGCTAATAGATTTTACTCTCTTTCGCTTGTCATAAATACGTTAAACTAGCTAGACAATGTAAAAAATGAATAATATTCAAGAATTTCAAAAATGATTATGCAATATAAACATAAGGGACATCTAGACCAGGAAGACCTCTTAAAAGACTGCTAGATGGGACCGAAACAGGTCTACAAAGGCCTAATTTGTGACGGATGATGATGATGATGATGACGATGAAGTACAGAAAAGACCGTTGACTACAACGATACTCAAGATAAAACGATCATCAATGCCCATCGCATCGTTCTTCTGGCAATAAAAATGTTGAAATTTTCTGATCCAAAAAAATCAACTCCACATTTTGTAATATAAATTATTTGTGTTTTCTCTACCGTAATCGACACTTTTGATGAGATGCGTAGAGAAAATCAGAATTACAGTACTGTCCATTGAATCGAATTACAGATGAACTTAAACTTCTCTTTTTATCTGTGGAAGAAATTCTGCTGGAATCTGTCTCTTATTGTTCCTCGTTGTTCCTTCATTGTTTCATAGTTACTCGATTCTTCAAATCATCAGCCACTTCTATAGATGAAAACCAACTGAAATGAAAGCTATGTTATTATTATCATCATTATCAGAATTATCACTTTTGTATCTTTATCGGGCATCGTGTTCGCTCTCAATAACAAAATTTTCATCAACTTAATTTTTGTATTTATCGTCAATTAATTCAAATTCAAATTCGTTCTTCACTAGTAAGGCTTTTATTTATCTCTCACTATTAAATACAATTAAGAAAATAAGTATTCTAAAATAATTTTGAAACATCAGTATTCTGCATAATGCGAAAATCACTTACCTTTAAAATATGATGGGGTCAAAGTGACTCGAATAGCGCAAGGGGTCGAACAAATCGAAATAACGTATAAATGCTAAAATTGAATGAAATGTGTGCTTCATCCAAAGTTCAAGAACAGATTCAAGATAGAGTATACAAATTTTCACGTAGAAACTGTCTCAGAATTTGAAAGAAAGGATTTTGAATTAATATTTTGTACCACTTGGTCCCACCCTACCAGTAGAGGGTTATCACAGTGACATTGAAAGTGACCTCAACTTCTCTGAAATGTTGTTCTTATAATAACATTAAACCTGAGTATTTTCTATACACTCGCATGTCTCCTGTACGATGCATTAAAAACATTGTTTGTATGGCTCCACCTGCGTTCATCACAGCTATCTGAAATATAATTCATTACTTAGTTTTCCCAAATGTACGAAGACATTGAATACATATACCAATAAATACAGCATAAAAATTATCCCTTTTGTGAGACAATAATTCCTCTCATTTGTTGCAGATATTCTGAATTGCCTTGATTGTATTATTCTATTATGTAACACATAATTTTCTAATTTTCTTCTATATATATGTTTTTATTGTTTTAATATGGCACAAACTTAAGCCATTTCTACCCATATGTTTTTCTAATCGTTTTAATAAATATTTAAGTATTTTTATTCATATGTTTTCTTAATTGTTTTAATATGCCTCAAACTACGTAAGTAATATTCTAAAGATATGTTTTCCTAATGTTTCAATATGGCACAAACTTAACTCATTTCTACCGATATGTTTTCCCAGTGTTTTAATATGAAACAAGCTTGACTCATTTTCTACCGATGTTTATCTAACGTTTTAATATGGCACAAGGTTCAATAATTTTCTACAGATGTATTCCTATTTTTTATATGGCAAACTTAGCTCATTTTCTAGCTATACTTTTCCTGATGTTTTAATTTAGCACAAACTTCAGTCATTTTATGTTGACTTTTTCTATTGTTTTAATATGGCACAAACATAATCATTTTTACCGATATGTTTTCCCATTGTTTTAATATGACACAAGCTTGATTCATTTTCTACCGGTGTTTCAATGTGGCACAAGGTTTAGTAATTTTCTATCTATATGTTTTCCTAATCTTTTAAAATGGTACAAACTTCAGTCATTTTATATTGACGTTTTTTATTTGTTTTAATATGACACAAACCTAGGGTGTAAGTCATTTTCTACTGATTTGTTCCTTATTGTTTTATATGGCATTAACTTATTCTCTTACCCAACCTTTTTTTTTTCCAGTTTCATTAATATGGTAGGAAAAATATGTCAAATGGCCACCTTAATTTATATTATGTTAACTGTTTATTTACTGTTCGTTATTATATTTTGTTATTTTATTTGTAGGTTGATGGTCTTATGACCGCAATACCAGCCATTAGAAAAATAAATTGTATGGTACAAATTAAGCTAATTTTCTAGCGATATGTTTTCTGATTGTTTTAATATGTCAAACTCAAGTCGTTTTGTAACATTGTTTTCCTATTTTTAAAATATTAAATAAATGAAAACAATATATTTTGTTGAAGGGGTTAGATGAATAGTCCTTGAAACTGCGGATTTCTTCCATAGAATTGTCTTACAGAATACATCACAAATTCTATAAACGTTTGGGAATCCAGAGAAAACATTTTAAGCCTCTTCTATGATAAAGGTAGAATATTATTGTATAATAACAGTAACTGTATTCCAGTGATAAATCCACAAGTTTAAATAAAATCATTAAGAGGTTAGTCCACATGATTTTGTCAGTTAGATTCTCGCTATCAGCAAGCTCTGTTTCCACTACATATCGAACAAATAATGATACTGCACAACAGAGAAGTCTAGAATGCTGTAGTTATTTATTGCTTTTGTAATATTACAAACTGTATTAATGAAGCTATCCATTCAGCGACTTCGTACATTTGGGAAAACTGAGTAATGGATACTATTGGAGATAATAACTGCGATGAACTCAGGTGGGAGCCCTAGGGAATTAAAATCCTCACGTGTGTTTTCAACGCAAATATTCTACTTTGTTTTGAAATATTTATATCAACATGAAATCAAAAAGCTGTCCTCTGTGTATAATTATTTAAAAGCGTCTACTTTCACTCACTACAAATTTAATTCTAACAGTGATAGTTATTTCACTTTACGACGCTCTTTAATTTATCGGGTCATAGCGTTTTAATTTAAAGTTAAACGTGAAACAACCATAAAATTTCATTTCAATGATAAAAATGCTTGTTGAAGAATCAAAAACTAAAATAAATTTGTTACTCACATACATGTATCAGGATTGAAGTTATTTTCCTAGGAAGTAACATCTCCTTCCAGTCCACCGCTGTGGTCTCGAGGTAGCGTGCTGCCTTGTCACGCAGCAGGCCCGGGTTCGATCCCCGCTCGGGACAAGTTTCCTGGGTGAGGTTTTTTCGGGATTTTTCCTTATCTGTAGGACACATGTCAGGATACTTTAAGGCCCAAACGGACCCCGATCATCATCTGGCCATCATTATCATCAATATCATATTCACCTCATTAGATTAAGTTTAGGTTTAAGGCCTCTCATGGCGCATCATTACCCACCATCATCACCCATCTTATCTTTTGGGGCAGCGTAACCCCGCCTTCTAGGCTCCCCAGCCTCAGAAGTGGGTTACAATACGCCAATGCCAGGAGAGAATACCTGAAATGTCGAATGACAACAGGTGGCATTGAACCAAAAAAATATATATATCCTTTCAAGATGAGAACAATCTTAATAAGAACTCGCAATTTTTTTACAAATATTAGGCTTAAATAAATAAATAAATATCCTCAACTCGTGTCCATCTCAGGGTTGGTCGAGGATGAGATGAAGTCCCTATACGGTATGTATAGAGGTCTGTGAGCTACAAGGGTGCGGCTGACTATCCCTGACCCACCGTCACAGGGTGGATGAACGAAATGGATGAGATGACTATGGAGAAATGGTGGAATGAAATTTATGGCAGGGGAAAACGGGAGAAACCCCGAGAAAAAACTGCTCAAGCTCCGTTTCGTCCACCACGAAACTCACATGGAGTGACCGATACTCGATTTCGGGATCCTAGAGGTGAAAGACGAGCGTCTAACCGCTTGCGCCACGGAGCCGCTAATAAGTAACATCTTGAACAAAAACATTCAACACTCAAATTTGTATAAAACTCTCGCCCTCCCGACTCTCCTGTATGGAAGTTAAATCTGAGTTCTGAAAAAGAATGGCATCACCTGCGTCGAACTGCACTCTTCTTGATCATCAGAGGAATGAAGATACGTATTTTAAAGGAACTCCACGTGCAACCTTTAGAAGAAAAGGTACCCACCTGCAGAGACAGATGGCTGCAATATATATCCTTCATGTCACCCCCCTTCGTTATCGCTCACGAGGGCAACGACGATCTGAATGTCCACAATAACGACTTTTAGACCCTGTCTAGTTGAGACCGAAACAGGTCAACATTGTCATATATTCATGAATTGTGTATGATGATGATGATGATTATATTGAGTTATTTTCATGTCGCAATTCCTACGACAAAGGACTTTGACCTAAAACTGGATATTTAAATCCATAATTAATGTTGCAAATATTAGAAATAGTTTCAATTTATATATTTATAAAATTATTTAATTAAATAATTTTTGTTCAATGCCACCTGTTTGTCATTCGACATTTCAGGTATTCTCTCCTGGCATTGGCGTATTGTAACCCACTTCTGAGGTTTGGGTGCCTGGAAGGCGGAGTTACGCTGCCCCAATGATATGATGGATGATGACGATGGGTAATGATGCGCCAGGAGAGGTCTTAAACCTAAACTTAATCTAATGAGGTGAATATGATATTGATGATAATGTTGGCCAGAAGATGTTCGGGGACCGTTTGGGCCTTAAAGTATCCTGGCATTTGTCTTACAGGTGGGGAAAAACCCCGAGAAAAACCTCACCCAGGAAACTTTTCCCGAGTGGGGATCGAACCCGGGCCCGCTGCGTGACAAGGCAGCACGCTACCGCGAGACCACAGCGGTGAACTATAAAATATTATATAAATATACTATTAATAATAATAGTGAATTTCGCACAATGTGTAATAAGAGAGAAACAATGTGTATTTTAAGAATTCACTGATGGAGATTTTCTCGCTGGCCACCTTGTAGAGACGGTAGGGAATACGGTTTACACACACATGTATCTCTTGGGGCATGAAAACTGGTAGTCACATTATATTGAAATGGTAGATGGGTTGGAGGACAATGAAGAAGAAAGGCATAATATAGAAGAGAGTGTGCTACAAAATTGTACGGCAGACTCTGATACCGTAATATCATAGCAACAAGAAGAAGCCAGTAGAGCTAGTCCTATTACTAATGATATCATCTGGTAGTTAATCTCTATCCACTCACAGCACATCATTGCCTCAAATGTATAAAATTGCTCCCATGTTTCGTCCTTCTTTCTCCGCAACTTCTTGTAGGAATATGTAGATGGCAGCTGTACTTTATCCTCAGGTCCTCCACTAAGTGAAATGTAATTTGAATATTGAAAAGAATATACTCGTATATTTTTACGGTTTCTACAACCTATTTTTCCTGTCTTTCTCCCTGAGAAAGAGACAATTTCGCTTTGGAGTCAGTATAGGCAAAAACCGATTCATCAAACCCAGAATTTAAGTCATCATGATCATCATAATCCATTCACAAATTTAGGCCATTCATTGACCTGTTTATCCAAAAGTAATTTGAGTGGACGTCCTGGACTTCTTCTTCCCTCAGGTTGTTAGCTTAACATTTGTTTGGGTGATCCTCTGTTAGATAAACATGTTGCATCCATATAGAATTATAATCAGATGTTTTCTAAAGGTTCCATGTGTAACTCTGCAAAGATTTCATCACTTTTTATGATCTAGTAGTGTGTATCATGCAGTCCTTCGAAGATATATAATTACAGCAGATATAAGTCTCTGTATTATAATTTTTTAATTGAAGTATGATATGTTAAAATTCTCCTACAAAACAAAACTTTAACATTATTTTTTTAGAATGTAAGTATGTTATAATTTTATTTTTTGTACGATAGTGCGTTCTGTCGTACTTAAAGCAATGGTGACCATGATTTAAAATCCAATTTCCTAAATTTCGGGGTTGTCAACCTAGAAATAACTAAATAACTATACTGTAATATTTCAAATTACCTACCTAGAACTGGAAGTAAAACCACTAACCTTTATGTATACTACGTACAATGTATGTACAAAAATATATCCAAATGGTTGTGTTAATATACATTATGCGAAATAAATTGTTATAGTTCGGTTTTTAATCATTTTCTCGCTTCTCTAAAAACCACTTCCCGACCTTGCATTTTAATATACTATTGTAGAAGTATGAATTTTTGGAACTTTAATTTTTTACTATAATGTTTTAGTTAACAAAGCATTAATTATTGTTATTATTATTATTATTAGTGTTATTAGTATTAGTATTATTTTATTATTACTTTATTATTATTATTATCATTATTATTATTATTAAGAAGAAACAACAACAGAGCATAGATCAAAAGTACAAGGTAAAATTATTTTATGATGACAGCATTAAATGGTTATATTCGAGAAGAATTCAGCAATATATGGCTACAACTCCAGAAAGAAATGATGTCGAAGAAGAATGGAAACACATTAAAATGATAATTAAAAATGCAGCTAACGAAACTTTAGGAAAAGTAAATATACAGCAAAGAAGAAATAGAACTCTTAAAATCTGGGATGATCAAATAAAACAATTGATTGAAGAAAAAAAATGCAGCTTATAAAAAATATTTGAACACAAAGAAAGTAGAAAATGAAATAGAATTCAAACGCTGTAGAGCTATTGTTAAGAGGGAAATAAGAAAGAGACATAGGAAAACATGGTTAAATTTTGTTACACATTTAGAATCAGATTTGCATAAGCTCCAACCTAATGCCTTCAAAATATTAAAACATTTGAATAAAGATATTAAAGAATCTACCAAAATTAATTGCGGAGTAACAAAAGAAGATTTTTTCAATTATTATAAAAGTCTTTGGACTGACAATAGCTATGAAGATACAATTTTCCGAAATAATAATGAGACAGATTCCATAATATCATTGGAAGAATTGAACAATAGTTTAAAGAAATTAAAAAAATGGGAAGGCAACTGGCACAGATGGCTTGAATTCTGAATTGTACAAATATGCAGGCAAACAGTTCCATGAAAGACTGTTGTCCTTCTTTAATAATGTATTCAAAAATGCAGATATACCACAAGAATGGAAGACAAGCATTGTTATACCCCTGTTCAAGAAAGGAGACAAGAGAAAAATGGACAACTATAGGGGAATCAGTTTGTTAAACACATGCTACAAAATTTATGCAGACATTTTAAATGGAAAATTGAAAAGTTTCAGTGAAAAATTCCTTATGGAATGTCAAAATGGATTTAGGAAAGGACGATCTTGTATTGATTCAGCATTTTCTGTTAAACTATTGCTTGAAAAAAGAAGAGAATTCAACTTAGAAACACATTTTGCTTTCATAGATTTTGAAAAAGCATTCGACACAGTCAAGAGATCAAAACTCTTAAATATATTGGAAGACAGAAATATACCAAATTTACTTTGGCAGAACATACAAAATATTTACAAAGACAACACCATGAAGATTAAATTAAATAAACAGATTTTCTGAAGAAGGAATTATAAATCGTGGTGTGAGACAAGGCTGCCCCCTAGCCCCAACACTCTTTGCAATTTATATCAATGAAGTAATATGTTGCTGGAACAAAACATATAAATTTGGAATAAGAATATCAGAAAATAGAAAATTAAACACCCTATTGTTTGCAGATGACCAAATAATAATAGCAAATTCCGAAGATAATCTACAGAAAGGTCTGTATGAACTTAACAAAATTACAGAAGAATATGGATTAAAGATATCTACAGAAAAAACAAAAAATTATGGCATTTCAATGTGTAGATCCTGTCAGAAGTAAAATTGTACTGGACAATAAAATTTTGGAGCAGGTGAATAATTTACATATCTAGGATGCAATATCTCATATGAAGAAGAAAAGGATGTAAATGCAAAATATCTAAATTTTTAAGAATTTTAGGGTTAATAAATTCTATCTTCAAGCCACAGTTAGTCCAAAAGCATTCAAGACTGAAAGTGTATAAAACACTGGCTCTTCCAACTCTTTTGTATGGTAGCGAAGTATGGACGTTGAAACAGAAGGATATACAGAGACTTAGATCTGCTGAAATGAGATATATTCGGAGGACTGTAGGATACACACTACTAGATCACAAAAAAAATGAAGACATCTTAGAAGAATTACACATGGAATCTTTAGAAAACAAAATTTCTGATTATAAGTCAAGATGGATACAACATGTTCATCGAATGGAAGATCACAGAATACCCAAACTAATGTTAAGATATCAACCTGCAGGAAGAAGAAGACCAGGACGTCCACTCAAAAGACTTCTGGATGGTGTTTCTCTTGAGGCCGAAACAGGTCAACAAATGGCCTAAATTCGTGAATGTACGATGATGATGATGATGATGATGATGATGATGATGATTATTATTATTATTATTATTATTATTATTATTATTATTAATTTTATTATTATTATTATTATATTATTGCTATTACTATTATTGTAACAATTAATTTATTATACGTTAAATAATGTCATTGTATTTGATTTGATGATTTATTTTAAGGAATTGGGCAAAGGTTTACTCCCCTGTTTTTATTGAAAAAAACCCAACAGGCAGCCGTTATTGAATATAAGTAACAAAGTGGTTGATAACCACATCTGGATACAGACTTTATTTCATTTTTCGAGGGAAGTCATACCCACAAGTTTTATTCTCTAAAAAAATCATTCAAGCCGGCGAGTTTTGAACCTAAGAACCTCGGATCCAGAGGGAAACTTGATAGCCCATTAATAATACAACTACGTATATTATCAAATATGATTTAAAAGAAATTGAGATAACTATTTCAAGAACTCAGCATATTCAGAAAATTTTAAAAAATGCTCTTTTTTATTTTTTCTGGGCATCTTACTATAGCTGTAGTAAGTTTTCCTGCAATACTAGTATTGCAAATGTTGCACAGAATTAAACGCTGAAATCCCGTAGTCTGTTCTAAATTTCAATCTGTCCAAGGTCCATAATATTCCAAGAAGTGAGCATCAAACTGAATTATTGTATTAATTTATTACTGCATTTTCATTCTAATTAAGTTGATAAGCTTCTATTAAAACCTATGCGAACCTTTAAATTTTGATAAAATTTAATATTTAATCAATAAACGTTTTACTGGACTAATTAATGCCATTCCTAGTTGATTTACAATAGTAACGGAAAGTGTTAGGGGAATTATGCCACTAGCTTAATTTTAAAAAAGGGCTAACTACAGTTGTATATAATTAACGACACGAGGTGTGCATATACAGGGCTATTCAGAAAGAAGGAACAGACTTCAAACATTTATTTCTTTCAAACTACAAAAAATGTAAACACAATTCCAACGTTCCTGGAAAGAGAAAATTTTAAATTTCACTATTTTATGCATTTAATATGAGCACCATGTTTTTCACGACAAATAAACTTTGGCTCATTTCTTGCCATACACGAATCAGCTGGTCTCTAGTTATCGAATTCACAGCTTCAACAATACAGTGTCGCATACTTTCAAGAGTGTCAGGCATATGGAGATAAAAACACGATCTTTTACGAAATCCCACAGATAAAAATCACACGGGGTTACGTCGGGTGACCTGGGAGGCAACAGGTAACGAAGTTGATCTTCTGCTCCTCCTCTTTCAATCCAACGTCCTGTTGTGTCGCCATTTTAATACAAACAATCAACATGACAAGCAACAGCGCCAATGCGGCCGTGTTAAGAACTTCAAACTCTCTCCTTCCACGAGCGTTGGAATTGTATTTCTATTTTTTTTTTCTAGTTTGGAAGAAATAAATGTTTGAAGTCAGTTCCTCCTTTCCAATAGTCCTATAATATTTAATCCTTGGTTAGAAAAAAGTACGAAAAATTGGGGAATATTCATTAGTATTTGACGTGAAAAATGCTCTATAAATTGTGATGTAGGCAGGCAGCTTGTATACTCCAATGATAGATATGAATCTTTGGAAAAACAGAATTGTCAATTCGTATTAGAGCTGGTCATGTTATTTCACAATTTCCAATACTATCAGGATGCGGTCTGTTGGCATAACGTGTATGCAAATTACATAAAGAAAACAAATTAAAATATGTAATAAATGTTATAACATAAACTAAATTTAGCTAATCTTCCCCAAATCCTAACCTAACTTATCCAAATCTTAATCTTACGTACCGAATGTAGGACTTATAAACCGAAAGATGTTGTTAGAAGTACTTAGTTAATCATAATTAAAATATAAAATTATGGAATATTCACCTGAAAGGTCCGTCTCCTCAACTTAATTAGTTATTTAACTGGAGCGCTTTCGGGACTTGTGCCATCATCGGCAGGATTCAAAACTTTTTGAATTGTGAAAACAGTTGCACTATAATTGGATGTGTCAGAATAAGAAGGAAAAGATTTGTAGATTGCAATTTCGATTAAAAAACTCTTTATCAAAAATTCTATATAGTAAAGTTACAGAACACATCTGTATGAGTAATCATAAAATATTAATGTCTGATAATTAATAATTTATAGCCATTAAAACGTTCTTTATTTCCCTTCTAAGTACTTACATATGCTCCACAACACCCTGGCCTAACAGGGATACGATTTGTAGCGAGAGGATGTTTTAAACTATAGATCACACGCATATTGTTTGATTTCACAAGAAACAAAGGTCTCTCTACATGAGTGAAATACCATAGCCATCTCTAAGACACCACGAACATTTAAGACAAGACACATCATTCACTCATACATTCATACGTAACAAAACTGATATGATATGGATGTTTATGATGGGCAAATGGTGTTCAGGAATATTTGGGCCTTAAAATTTTCTGACATTTGTCTTACAGTTGAAGAAAACCCCGGGGGAAAAAAACTCAACCAGGAACATTTGCCCGGACCAGTGATTGAACCCGGGTCCTCAGCATCTGAGACATCGAAGTTAGCTCTAGTCCACAACGGTGAACAGTCAATAAAACTTCTATTTTTTTTTAAATGGCTAAAATGTGGAATACTTATTCCTCTTCGTTCACCCATTTAATTTATTTTTTCATAGAACAGGTATTTATGTTTACAACTCTATCACTTCAACTTTTATAAGATTCAAGATGTGTTCCGTGAGGTATTATTCAAAATTAATATAAAATTATGGAATATTCACCTTAAAGGTCCGTCTCCTCAACTTAATTAATTATTTAACTGTAGCGCTACAGTTAAATAATTAAGTTGAGGAGACAGGTGAATATTCCATTATTTTATATTAACTCTATCACTTTATCATTACGTTCTCTATAATTTTAAATATAGGTCCGAAAATCTGATGTTTCATTCTGTTTCATGAAATAATCTTATATTATCATGCGAGGTTCGAAAGTGTTTTTTACAGAAGTGAGGGAATGTTTAAAAACCTCGCTATCGCTCGGTTTTTAATTTCCGATATTCTGTAAATCACTTCATAAAAGTGCGTTGTACATTATCTAATGCGCGATGGTGTTTTCAAAATAATAAATAATAGTAAAATAAGAACATATATGTTGGAAATATTTTGTTCATTATAAACAACTGACAAACTTTAACAGTGTGGGCAATGCTTATTAGTTGAGACTACAGCAGGCCGTGACACCAAATAGCCATAAAATGGCGGCAGGTACGTATTTATGTTTTATATTGTTTTAAATAAAGTTCAGTTCATTTAAAACTCAGTGATTTTGTTTCGTATAATGTATATTAACACTACCTTTTGGATATATGTTTGTATATATATATATATATATTATATATATATATACATTGTACGTGGTACGCCTATACATAAAGGACAGTTGTTTTACTTCCCGCACGAGGTTTGTAATATTACAGTATAGTTATTTAGGTTGGCAATCCCGAAAGTAGGAAGTTGAACATTCAATCATGGAGACCATTGCTGTAAGTACGACAAAACGCACTATCGCGCACAAAAAATATATTTATTAAAATTTGTTTTCATTAATTATTATAATTACTACAAAGTTCTTAGGACAGTTTTTGGATCAAAGAGAGATGAACAGACAGGAGAATGGAGAATACTACATTACAGTGAGCTGAGCAATATTATCTTTATATAGGAAACCAGATATAACAAAAATTAAGTCTCGTAGATTACGATGGGCAGGATATGTGGCACAAATGGGGAATGGAATAGGGGCATGGAAGCTTCTTGCAGGAAAGCCAGTGGGATAACGCCCAATTGGTAAACCATGAATGAGGTAGAGAATAATATTAATCATGATTTGAGGAAGTAGATTATACAGGGGATGTTTGGAAAAAAAGTAGCTCAGGATAGGAATGTATGGAGATCTATGTCCGCGCGGCCATGAACATATAGTTTCAATAGTGCCAGTGAGTTAGTTAATTTGTTAGTTATGCATATTCAGTATACATAGGTACATATTTCTCCTAAAATATGTTGCGGTTTTCAATTGTATAAAGTACCCTAGTAGAAACAATAGATTTTCTTTAATAGTCTAGTCTTAGACAGATAGATCATCGGTTGATCAATGTCTTTGACAGCGTCCGATTCCCAATAGCCAATTTTGTCGGACTATCGAATCTCTGGTTGTAGATGTTTTTCTTTCATGTATAAATATATTCCCTGGCTCCAGGAGGTTTTAGGTCTTCCTCTACCTCGTCTTCCCTCAGTTTTCCATTCCAAACAGATTTTGGTAGTCGATCCTCTTCCATTCGCTGGACATGTCCGTACCAACTTAATTGCTGAGTTTTGATATAATCTAAAATTATGTATTCAATCTTCATTTTCTCCCTTATAATTTGAGTTGCTAATTTTTTTTCTCTTCTTGAAATTCTTGCTACCGTTCGTATAAAATCCATTTCCGTTGCCAAAAGATACTTATTTGTTGTGTTAATGGCCAAAGTTCTGCTCCATAAGCAACGATGTTTTTAACGGTTGTATGATATATATTCATTTTATTTTTATTACTTGTATTATTTTTCCCCCACAATATTCCATGAGGCAACAATTTCAAATTTTCCTTTATTATTTATATTTCCTACTTCCCCTTATAACTTCAATTTTTATTTATTTTAATTCATAAATATGCGATCTCTTTACAAAATAGTATTGCTTCTCCAAATTCCAAAATTAAACTTTGTTCTGGTTCACCAACTGATGAATATTTTGTTTTCTTCATGTTCAAAATTATTCCCAATTTTCATATTCTGCTATCAATTTTCTAGTCATATACTCCGTATTCTAAATCTTCAAAATCTTGTGTAATTAACAATTGATCATCTGCAAAATGTAAGTTGTATAAAGTTTTGTTGTTTGAAATAGGAATTCCCATGCTTGAACATTTTTCCTCCATTTCTTTAATATTTCATGTACATATATTTATCGGCTCATCACAATTTAGGAACAAGATCACAAGACTCTTCTTTACTTTTGATACCACAACACAGGACCTGTCTGTACTCTGAATCTTACACAATATCTATGGCTAGAGCATGGAACTCGCTTCCCAGTCATGTCAGGGACTGTCAATCGCTATCATTATTTAAATCCAAATTAACTGATATCTTAAGTTCGACACAATGAAAACATTAACTACATAACAACTATATAGAGCATTCTATTAATAATCATGTAGGAAGCTACTTACTTTATTTTATATCATTTTAATTTTATTATATTCTATGTTTTTGTTAGCATTAGCTAGTATTAGATCCATCATCATTGTATTTTGTTTAGTCTGTATTTTAATATCTTAAATTTGTAATATGTACGTAATTTTTGTATAATTTTACTATTCGCTGGTTGAGTGGAAGAGAAGGCCTTATGGCCTTAACTCTGCCAGCTAAAATAAATCATTATTATCATTATTATTATTATTATTATTATTATTATTATTATTATATATTTTTAACAGAATCGATGAAAGACAACCTTGACGAAGACCTTTATTTATCATAAAATCGTGTGGCAATTTACTGTCAATTTTAATTTTAGATATGCAATTGTCATATAAATTTTGTATAGCTTTAATTACACACAACACCAAAGAATCACTCGCAGGCTCGAAATGTATCAATAACTATGTTTTCGGACTCGCAGAAGACGAAAATGTAATTAGTTATTTCCAATCACCTAACTGGTGTCAGATATTTCGACGACAACCTTTAGCAGTAGTGATCGTTTCCGTAGGAGTCGCAGGCGCTATTGTCTCTCAAACTGGTCACCCTTCTTTTTCTTTTACGCGGTTTTATTACTCTTGGGGATTGTTAAACCCTCAGGAATACACAGGTATACAAAATTTCCTGATTTCCACTGTCAAATACGTGAAGCAATGGCTTGTAATATCTCGTTCTGTGCAGTTCGCCTTACATTACATCATTGTGATTGTGAAGTGTCGATATATGCATTATTGTATCATTATAAAGAAATTTAATTAAAACAATCTACTATAATATATTTTAATATGTAATATTTAGTGTTTTTATAATTTTGCAACGTCTCACTGCTGTACGAATTCTCCTAATTTATTCTGTTACGTATGTGGAAAGTATTGTATAAAATCTCAGCACAGGACTAGTTATAAAGGCGTACAATTTATATTTCAGGAACTATAGTAAATTTGGAGATACTGATAAATATTTGGCCCCAATTTTTGCTGTACAAACTGCCAAAGGATTTTAATAGGGTGGTTAAAATGTTCGCATTCGTGCATGCCATTTGCCATTCCAATGTTGTGGAGGGAACCTACGGACCACATCACTGACTTATTTCTGTATGGTCAATATATCTGGTTTCACTTTAAAAAATAAGCATTCTCTTCAGTATCCAAATTTGCAGTCAGTGCATGCGACCTGCTAAACATAGTGATTCTTCACCGAACTTGGGTGACGTCAGTGATGAACATAGCGAAAGGTTCCACGAAGACATTTTAGAAATGGAAAGGCGTTATAAAGGGAAATTAGTGACCAACATCCTTGCTGATTATTGCTGGCAACTTATCACAGATGTTTCGGAGCCATCTTATCGGCGTAAGTCATCCAGGAAGAAGTTTTGAAAGGTGAGATTTTTGCTACAATTTAAGCATGTGTTGTAACGTAACTACCTATTTATCCTTCTTAGAAATAGAATATTTTAACTTTTTGGATCTTATATGATTTGGTTTTACATAGATCAATTGCTTCTAGCAATATTATTGCAAAACAAATTGAAACCAAGTGCGGATAAGCAATAATATGCGAAATATAACGAAATACGTTCAACACGTCCTCGCAAAAAACTGTTAGGTGATAGAGAAAAAAAGGACTTCAAATTCGAAACCAGCGCATGCCAATTAACTAAAATCACCTATTTTAATTTCTGCGAGCGACAAAAAGTTCAAATTTGTTGTTGTGTTGTGTGTTATAGTCTTAATTCCCATACGTCTTAAAGTTTCTCTATAGGGACATTGTCAAGATCTACAAATAGTAGGTGCAAAGGTTGTCTCCATATTACATTTTCTTTTCTATTTCCTGAGTAATGCAAAATAAATTATCGATTGTGGAACGACCTGCTATAAATCCTGACTGTTCCTCTGATTCCATATCACTTCTTAACATTCATTTTAAATTTTAAAGCTATTAAGCATTCGTTTCACTTAATTTAAAAAGTAATAAATTATATTAATTTGTATTTCGTTATAAATTCTGATAATTAATTTTGTTGTTTGTACTACTGATATAAGTCTATATCAGTAATAGAGACATCAAAATCCAATGAAGTTACAATTCGACCTTTCTGTGACAGAATTTAAAAAAAATTGATCTACTAGAGAATTCTAATTATTATTTTATGTTGGCAGTGCAGTATAATGTAATTTATTCATTACATGTTTAAATGTTTATTACTTTTAAGATATATCAGCTTTAATTTATGTTTTGCATTTGCATAAATATATTTTATGTCAAATAACACTATGCAATAACCAGAGTCCGGATTTCCTTTCTAATGCATGTTTTATATAGGACTAAATTGATTATATTTCTCAAATTTGCAATTATCTATTGTATCAGTTATCGATTCAAAATAAACCTACTTTTCCGTGCATATTTGCATGTTTTACTCTTTTTTGGGATTAATTTAATGTACAGTGCATGTATTGAAGGTTTTACTGATGTCATTGACACCATCGGACCATAAAAGGAATTCTGAGATTCTCAAAGAATTACAAACAGAATCAGTCATGGAATATGTACAAAAATACAGAAACAACTGGAAATCTCGCGTACGAAGAATGAGCAGAACAAGAATACCACGTAAAATCTTAATTACCAGCCACCAGGCAAGAGATCTTTGGGCAGACCCTTCAAACGTTGGATTGAGACCGTAACAGACCACCAGGTCTATCACATGAAAGGAAGAAGAAGAAGTATAAAAATTAATCTAAGATGTAAATTACAACTTGAACATCTTTAATGTTTAAAATAGCTTTTTATTTCATTTTATTTGTTGTTTTTCTTAATATTAATATTGGACTAGATTAACATTATGTACTGTTTAGACTATACCATAATAATATTTTTAAATCATATTAATTGCATGAAACTTTATATTATTTTATTATTGCTGTTTGAATGGAAGAAAATAACTCTGCCAGCTAAAATAAAGCGTTATTATTATTATTATTATTATTATTATATTATTATTATTACTATTATTATTATTACTATTATTATTATTACTATTATTATTATTACTATTATTATTATTACTATTATTATTATTACTATTATTATTATTGTTGTTGTTATGAATAAAGTACTTAGGAAAATTTTCGGACTAAAGAGAGATGAACAGACAGGTGAATGGAGAAGACTACATAATAATTAACTACATGGTCCTTATAGGAAGCCAGATATAATAAGAACAATTAAGTCTCGTAGACTGCGATGGGCAGGACATGTGGCACGTATGGGGAATGAAAGACGTGCATGGAAGCTACTTGTAGGAAAACCAGACGGAAACGCGTAGTTGGTAGACCAAGAATGAGGTGGGAAAATAACATTAACTATGATTTGAAGGAAGTAGATTATACAGGGAATGACTGGAAAAGATTAGCTCAGGATAGGGATGTATGGAGATTTATGGTAGACCAACAATGAGGCGGGAGAATAACATTAACTATGATTTGAAGGAAGTATACTGTATTATACAGAGAATGACTGGAAAGGATTAGCTCAGAATAGGGATGTATGGAGAGCTTATGTCCGCGCGGCCATGAACCTATGGGTTCGACTGTCCAGTGAGTAAATAAGTATTATTGTTGTTAGTGTTATTATTTTTATTATTATTATTGTTATTATTATTAGTCTGATGTCAGATATTGAAAAACCATAGCGTGTTTTCATAGTGCAATTTAGTACACATTTGCGATTTGTATAGAACACATTTCATTGCTAGATTTTACCACACATCGAGTAATTTTCTGTTAACCTTAAATGTATGAGTGGAAATACACAACAAATTAGATTTATTTCTGTTTATTTTTCAGATCAATGTTTAGAAAGTTTAAATTTATAAACTGATAAAAGGTGTATTTTTTATTCCAAGGATTACAATTTGATCTATCTCACATTTCTTCATTTAAATAAGTGTCTATTACTTATTCTGATGTAAAAAGATAATTTATCTGTTTACAAAATGTGTTGATAGATAAATAGACATAGTTTGTTTGAAGAAAATGTGAACAAAAATATACCCTAATTTTGCGTTGTCTTAAATGGTAACATAAAGTTAACATTCGATTTTGATATTCTATTTTTTTACTGTTTTCCCTTTTTTGTGCGTTTGATCATAGTATATTACAAGCATGCATGTGTTTTAATTTTTGAAAGAGCATGAAAATCCGGGACCTTAATAACACTTTTGGGGTCACTATGCTCTATGCTATGAATTCCAACTGTCTTGTTGAGTTTCCTGTTTGATTTGAACATGTAGTGCTCTGCCATCTGGAGAGAAATACTTGTATTAACTCTATCGTTCCCGGTGACTCACTTGTCGATTGATTACTAGTACGTATTTAAGAAATGTTGCGTAGAATATTTTGTGTTTATTCGTTCAAAATATATTTCAATTGATATACACGATATTTCTATAAACATTACGAAAATATATTATTATGTGTTTGATTAAGATTGATACAGAGAGAAAAGTCCTTATGTCGGGCATATATATATATATATATATATATATAGTCCACCGCTGTGGTCTCGAGGTAGCGTGCTGCCTTGTCACGCAGCGGGTCCGGGTTCGATCCCCGGTCGGGACAGTTTTTCTGGGTGAGGTTTTTTATCGGGGTTTTTCCTCGCCTGTAAGGCAAATGTCAGGAAAACTTTAAGGCCCAAACGGTCCCCGAAATCATATGGCCATCATCATCCTTATCATTATCATCATCATCATCATCATCACATATCCTTCACCGGTGTGGAAAGCAACGGGAAGTTACCACACCTACAATTCCCTAGTAAAGCTGCAAAGCATAGCATGAAAATGCTATGATTGCAGTGAAAGACCTGCCCTCGGGCAGAATTACTATGGATGGATATTAATATATATATATATATATATATCCATATCAGCATTTTGTGAAATGTTATTTAGTCTCTGTTTTATCATTATACTTTAATTCCATTAAATATATTATTGGAACTGAACGAGTGGAAAGAAAGGGAGAGAAAAATGTACTCTTCCTTTTATACATAATTTTTTTAAATGTGGTAAAGGTTTAATCACGAACGGTCAAACTGGCTCTTGGAAAGACTAACGATTTAACAAATCTACCAATCTACAAATTAATAAATTTCGGCATTGCTGCCATTAATATAAAAAATCTCAATCAATTAATAGCCAAATTCAAAAATATGCAATTTTCCAGTTCGTAAAAATTGTTGTGAATTAGTATCCAAACATTTAATTTATTTTAACATAATATGGTACTGAAGTTTGGCAAATTCCTACCAGGGAAATGAAGAGAATTTTAAGTACAGAAATGGATGTTTTAAGAAGATGGAAAATCTAAAATGGATAGAATACGAAGTAAAGAAATGAGGGAAATTATGGGTGTACAAGAGGAACCGGACATCATGGACATTATAGAAAAGAAAAGATTACAGTGGTATGGCCATGTCAAAAGAATTCCAGAGTAAAGATTGCCTAAAATTGTTATGGGATGGATCCCAATGGAAAGAAGGAAGACCGAAGGAAACTTGGATAGAAGGCGTACAAGCGGCTATGAATATCAGAGGATTGGAGGAAGATCAATGGATGGACAGAGATGAATGGCGTTCGGTTTCCGGAAGACGATGGCACCTGCCATGATACCGGATGATGATATTTAATTTAATTATAGGCTACATTTTAACAATTTAAATTTTATTTTTGTATTTTGCTATTAGTCCTATAATGATTCTTTTTAATTTTGTGTTTATAAAGATTATATGAGCATCTCATTTGAATAATATCTGTCGTTTATTTTGCACCAGAACTGTTTGTCTGCATTCTTCTTAATTACTCTAAGTACAGTGAATTTTGCTTCGGAGCATCTTTTAAATCACTATAAACTTGCATGAAAAGCTATCATTTTAATCAAACTTATTCTTGTTTACAGTAAAATAGAACCTTAGGTTATTTCTCACAAATTTACCAAAATGGACAAAATACGATTTCAAAATAAGGTCCCCTATGGGAAGTCCCCTGAACACGAGTTTTTACTCCTCCGGGGGAAGATACATAACACGCAACATTATTTTCAGTGTAAAGGAATTAATCTGATTCAAATGAATACTATATGTTTATTATTTCATTATTATTTCGTACCATTACTACATAAACAATATAACGTGTAAAATCAATTCTGTTATTTGAAAAAAAACAATACTTTCTTCTTCATATATCTTCTTAATATGTTGGATATTTAATGAACTATATTAAGTCTACTATGTTTTTTAACTTAATGCATCCACGCACAAACTTTGGATGACAGTTCATTATTCCTAATACTAACATAACGCTCATTTAGAAGATAAGCAAAATTGGCCATTTAAGAATAATATGTTATTTTAATGCAAGAATGTTATATGATACATAATCGAAAGCTGTTAATAAAATATTTTTATCTGTATCGTACCTGTGTTTATGGTTACCCAAAAAAATCAATTTAGTACAGCCTTGAAATTGTAGAACCAGCTATGTAATTAGTCCAAACTTATGCCAAATATAAATTAATATAACCGGTTTATTAGACCAAAGAAAAAGTTGTTTATTTTTAATTATATTAAGCGGAATCCATTTTCTAAAATAATGTAAAGAAGTTGAAAGTTCTGGATAATGAAAAAAATGAAGATATAAGAAAGGAATTAAATATTTTCAAACTTACACATCGAATAATTAAATATAGGAACGCCTGGAAAGAACATGTTGATAGAATGCCAGAAGAAAGATTTCCAAAATTATTGCTAAATTATAAACCACACAGAAGGAGAAATGTTAAAAGCCCACTCAGAATATGGTCTCAACAATTTTAACAATTCTAGCTTTCATGAAACCGAAACGAGCCAACAGGCTTAATCCTGGATGATGAAGAAGAGAAGAAGTTGAAATTTCAGTGAAAGAAATAGGTAAATTCTGATTAATAGATTGTATTTGACAACAGTTTTTTAATGTAAATTTTCCACTATATTACACAGTCCTGTAACGTATAGTTACTTTACAGAGCCTAATTTCCCATTTTATCCGGTAATATGTAGTGAAAAAGCGAGGCATGTATCGTAATCTAGCTATATAAAAAGATGAAATATATTTGAAATACAGAAATTAGAAAATGGATGAATGCAGAAATAAATATAATGGATGAGTTTGAACACAGAAGGCTAAAATGGTATGAACACATAAGAAGAATGCAGGATGGAAGACTACCAAAGTCCGTCTATGCATGGAAAATTGAAAGAAGGAACAGACAATGAAGACCAAGAACAATCTGGAAGAACAACATTCAAAATTCAATGAGGAAATTTGGTGTAACAGTTGAAGACAGAGGACAGAGAACGATGGAGAACTTTAATTAAGGGAAATTCGTGAATGTTTGTTGCAAACTGATAATCTGTAAGTCCGTAGCCATTTATATTTATTTTTTAATTCTTGTTAATTACTAAGATTGGTTGGAGAAAACCCTCATTGATGAGAAAAATTCTCAAAATGGATGGATGGAAATATCATATTTGGAAAAATTGGACTTACGCTTTCCTTTCATGCACTGTCCAAAATCGGTATCATGTGCTACTATATTAGCTTGTGTTGCTGGTTGTTTTACTTTGCTGTATTCTTTTTAACTTATTTACAGTTCATTGGTGAAGAATATACTATTGTGTGGTGCGGAAATGTTGACATTAAGCAGAGAGCAAACACCGAAACTATTATGGACTTTTGGAGGGGAGCTTCTAGAAATTCAAGAGCACACTAAATTAAAATACTAAAATCAGAGAGAAAAAATGGATGTTCAAAATGATATTCTACAAGTTATTGAAGGAAGACGACTGAAATGGTTTGGGCACGTAAAGAGGATGTCAGATGAGAGGATACCTAACATGATATTAAATTTTGAAGCGGAGAGCAACAAAAGAAAGCGGAGACCAAGAGAACTTTGGGTTCAAGGACTGCATACGAGTACGGTGAGGAGAAGAATAACATAGAGTGATGCAGAGAATAGGGATTTATGGAGGAGGAAAATTTACAATGGTTTTCAGGAAAAATACTGTATTGTAGAGAAATTTCTAATCAAAAACAATAAGTGCATCATTAACTCCAATCAATCTGCTCGGCATTTTCTAAATCACATGGCAAAATCACAAAACAAATAGAGAAATATTATCTGAAGTTTAAATCGAACCAATTCTAGAAAAAAATCCGACACTATTGGAATAAATGATTAAATATTTCGACAGAATGTTTTGATAGAGGTTCCCCAACTTAATTTAGAAATATCGCCCAATATGAAAACTATGTCAAGATCGCGCGATTAAAGGAATTATGGACGGATTATGAGACTGGAACAGGTCACTAGAAAAAAAACTTGATTATTTGATGATGTTTTCAAAGTCGTACAACCTTTCTTCCTCATTTTGGCTTAAAATGGATTTAATTAATAAGCTAGTCTTTGAGGTTCTATTTACTGTATGACGTAGTCCTTCATTTATATCTTTATGTTCCTATTGTGGAACTTATGTTGGGATATCTAATTCATTGCGGATATTTATCTACATAGGATATATAGAGCACCACACAATGTTATGATGATGTAGGTTGCTTATTGACTGTTGTTAGTCTTGCTGACAAAAAAAAATCTGTATTTAATTTACAATAGGGTTTATATTAAATATTTTTTTATAATTCTTATGGGATTGCGTGTATGTTATAATTATTGTATAAATTGAGAAATTTACAGAAACAGAATATAAGTATGTGTTTGGGAAAGGATGTGGATGATTTCATACTTGAAACAGGAAAAATTTTAAAAAATGTTAATTTTTTAAATATCTTGGGTCAATAATTACAAGTTTAGTACCTGTGAGAGAGATGAACAAACTAAAATTGGAATGGCAAAACTGCAACTAAGATATTACATGGAATAATTTGGAATAAAAATAGTACAAAGGAAACTATAATCAAAATGTGTAGGAGCGTAATACAGAATATTGTGCCATATGGAAGTAAAACTTGGTCTTTGACGGAATTACAAAAGAATAAAATTAGAAGAGTTGAATTTGATTATTTTAGAAGAAGCCTGTAAAAAACAAGACAGGATAAAATAAATGAATTCGTTTGCAGAGAAATGAATGTCACCACATCTGTTAAGAGGATTGAAAATCAAACTCATAAATTGTATGGCAATTTACAAATAATGAAAAATGAAAGATTGTCAAAAAATATATACCAATGGTCAAATAAACGTGGCAGACCAAGATGGTAATGGAAAACCTACGTCAGAACTATAATGGATGATAGGAATTTGGAAGGAGGAGATTGGAATGATAGAAATAAATGGAAAATGAAGAAGGCAAACCTATAAGTGGGGGAAAGCCGAGGAAGAAGAGAATTCTCTTTCTTTATTTTTCTCTCTTATTCTTAGTTTAACCTCTCCCTTTTAGGTACTTACGGAAATCCCATTATACCCGGACCACATAAATGATATGACCTGTTGAGAGAGTATGATTAAATTTTGGACCATCATTAGGTTTTTGAATCAGATTTGTTTCAGAGTTTGGAGTAATTAGCCCACAGCGTACTAGATTTGATTTTAGGGTTTTCTCAAAATGTGGTTTCACCACATATTTAAGAATCCCCTTTAGATCACGTAAGTATGCTTTTTTTGACCACACAAACAAGGACATGGAGGGCCTCCTCCAATGAGAGATCAGCTCAATTCGGAGCCACTTCCGAAATAACGCGAACATTTAAGACAAGATCATTCATTCACACAATCATACTAAACAAGACGAATATGTTAAGACGATGATGGTCGAATTTTGTTCGCTAATTCTTTGGGTGAGGAGAAACTAGCAAAAAATCTCACCCAAGAAACTTGTCCTGGCTGGAAATCGAACTTGCGCCCACTGCCCATGAAGCAACAATTTTACCCCGGAACTACAGAAGTGGACGTATGCGGTTAATTCTGAATTATATTAATATAACGATATTTACCCTGAGTCGACCAATGTGACTTAATATACTATTATGATTTATATATATATATATAATTATATTATATTCCTGATTTAGACTTACTCAGTCATTAAACAAAATTGTGGTTTTCAATTGTTTTATTAAAATTAAATCGCAAAACTTTAAAAAAAATCACAAAACAAACACTATGATAAACAAATACAGTTTGCTACATACAGTCACATATTATAGATCGAATATGATTTTCCGTTAAAGTTCCTATAAATAAGATTATAGTATTTATTTATTTACGAATTTAATTAATATTATCTATTTATTTATGTATTTGCATACTTATTTAACTACCGTTATTTATTTACTTTCTTAGTCATAATGTGCGAATTATTTTCTTGGGTTCGTTTGTTTGTAAAATAAACACGTATTTTCCTTGATAAGGTGTTAGGCCGTTCTTGTCCAGAAATGATTACACAACATCGACCTCGTTATCATATGTGTCTACTGCTTGCAGTAGTATTCAGTAAGCACAGGTGGAAACTCTGTCGTTGTCATATGTGTTATTTTAATATTAATAATGATAAATTAACGTGTACAAAGTAAGTTAATTTTCTGTCTACTTTTGAAAGTAGGTTATCATACTACCATAAATAGTATTCTAATAATCATTATTATTATTGTTATTACTATTATTGTTATTATTGTTATTATTGTTATTATTGTTATTATTGTTATTATTATTATTATTATTATTATTATTATTATTATTAATCTAACACTGAGGACGCAATTTTTATGCCGGTATGAACACTCGATTAAAATTACGCTATTATTATTACTATTATTATTATTATTATTATTATTGTTATTATTATGATTATTATTATTATTATTATTATTATTATTATTATTATTATTATTATTATTATTATTATTATATTATAGCGTAATTTTAATCGAGTGTTCCATACCGGCATTAAAAATTGCGTCCTCAGTGTTAGATTAATAATAATAATAATACTAATTATTATTATTATTATTATTATTATTATTATTATTATTAAGATGGAATACTAAATTAACTGAGAGATTTGAGAGAAGTAAATTATACCAGAGGATATTTGGAAAAACATCAGCTAAGGATAGGGAAGTATGGAGAGTTCATGGGCGCACGGTCATGAACCAATGAATAATAATAAGAATTATTATTGTAATTATCATCGTCATTATTATTATTGTTATGTTATTATTGTTATTATTATTGTTATTGTTTAGTTTTATTATTATTGTTATTATTATTGTTATTGATTATGTTATTGTTATTATTATTGATTATTATTATTATTATTATTATTATTATTATTATTGTATTATTATTATTATTATTATTATTATTATTATTATTATTATTATTATTAGTATTATTATATATTATTATTATTATTAATGAACAAATCCGTTTTAGGGCATGTGACCTGTGACGGTAAATCTAACGAAGATTGTCGTGATCTTTCCACCGATGTTTTGGTATTCCTTGGTCCCTATGTCCAGTTGGAGTATATTGGAATGCCAATTTTGGAAGTCTATTTCTTTCCATTCTTCTCAGACGATTTTTCCGGTTGTTGGTACCTTTCTATTTCTTCATCTAAACTTGGTACTCCATGTCTATTATTATATTCTTCTTCTTCCTTCCAAGTATTAGGCCAAGGCCTGTTACGATCCTATAGAAAATTTTCCCTCCAGCGTTTCATAGGACGGCCCAGTGATCTTCGTCCTCTTGGTATATAATTATAAACAGCTTTGGGGATCCGATTTGAACTCATTCTTTCTAGATGGTGTTTCCAATTTAGCTGGTATTGTTTAATATATTCCAAAATTGGCGTAGTCTTCAATTCTTTTAAGATATCGGTGTTCCTTTTCCGAACACATCTGGTATAACCCGCTGTTCTGCGCATGAATCTCATTTCACAAGCCGCTATTCTACTTTCATGTTTTCTTATTGTTCATGCTTCACTACCATAGGTCAATACTGGTCTAGCCAAAGTGTTATATAAACGTAATCTGGTGTTTTTTTGTACAAGGGACGGTTTCATAACTTATTATTATTATTATTGTTATTATTATTGTTATTATTATTGTTATTATTATTATTATTATTATTATTATTATTATTATTATTTTATTATTATTATTATTCTTATTATTATTATTATTATTATTGTCCATCAGTGTTGCCTCGAGTTATCGTCGTCGACCTCATACGCAGCGGGCACAAGTTCGATCTCTGATCGGGACAAATTCCCTGTGTCAGGTGTTTTCTGGGTTGTTTCTCGCCTATAATACATATTTCGGTAAACTTTAAGGCCCAAATGATCCCCATCATTATCATCATGCATATCATTTAGAATTAATGAACGCGTGAATGGTATGTCTTGTGTGTTCATTTTGTCTCGGAGCTGACTCTGGTATTGATCTGATCAGTCTTCCAGGGGGCCCTGCATGTCCTTGTGTGGCCAAAAAGTATTATGATTAATTGGTTGAAAGTCCTCTCCCGACGTCTGAGTTACTGTAAGGCCCGAGTGGCATGGAGAGAGATTTAACTAAGTTAGAGAGAATTATTATTATTATTATTATTATTATCATTATTATTATCATTACTATTCAATTTATATCATTCAACATATTTATGACATTTAAATCTCGCAGTCTATGTGAAAAGAGATTATGTACTTTACGACTCATCTAATATTATAACAATCAGTGATGCTTTAGTTCGTAGTTACTAGGCAACAAAACCTATACTTGATATTACTTTTTTTTTTTGCAAATGCCCCAGATTGTCTTTCGACATTCCTAGTGTTCTTTCCTGACATGGCGTACTTGTAACCCACTTCTGAGGTTGGGGTTGTCTGGAAGGCGGGGTTACTTTGCCCCGATGATATGATGGGTGATGATGATGATAGTGGTGCGTCAGGAGAGTCCCTAATCCTAAGCTTAATCTAAGATGAATATGAATGATGATGATTGCGATGGCCATATGATTTCGGAAGACCGTTTGCTTAAGCTTTCCTGACATTTGTCTTACAGGTGAGGAGAAATTCCGATAAAAACCTCACCCAGAAAAACTGTCCCCGCGGGGATCGAACCCGGGCCCGCTGCGTGACAAGGCAGCACGCTACCTCGAGACCACAGCGGTGGACATACTAAATATTATAATAAAACACAAAACACGCTATCAAAACATAAAATACCATTCGACAAAACATAAAAGACGCTTTAATGACGATTTCATATAACATTTCCTTGAGTTTCATGGAAGTATATTAATAGTTGCATCTTGGAGTGTTTTTAAAATGTTTCCTGATGAACCGTGAAAATTACCTTCTCCATTATTTTTACTTTAAATTCACATATAAAAACTAGTATGTAAAATACAGAATATAACAAAAACGTTTGTTGATTTATCCTGTCTTTTTTTCTCTAAAACCCACATTACTTTTTCTCTAAACATATTGTTTCCGCAATAAATAAAGTTAATTAAACGTACTAAATAAACAACATATGATTCTTGGTTCACACCTTCATCAATTAAGTTTAAAACTTCCTCCTTTTGTTGTCAGTTTCCATCGACAATTTCGCGTATTTAATTTACGAGTTACGGTTTTCAAAATGACGTTATATGATTTCCAGAGAGCACGGGTTGTTGGTACCTGTGCTCTGCCTGAAAGATTGAATAATTCTATGTATTCCTGCCAAGTCCAATGCACGTGCTAATTGTGGTTCCTGGGCATATTTTGTGTGTCAGAACATGCGTGGCGAGAGACGAGTTTTATTAGGACCTATAAACTCCCTCTAAAGACTAAACTTCAGCAGAGAAGTATCACTTCTCCAGTTAGAATGCTAGTTCGACATGTGACTAACAACTCTATCCTCGAAAAAATATTCATGTTAAGAAATTCTACAGGATAATAGCTTGATGAATTTAACCCTTTGGAAACAGTTTTAGTTTTTTCATAGAAGAGAGTAAAAATATTTGAATTTCGGCAAAGTTGATACTCCAGAATATATTTTTATATTTTATGTTCACATTTATTTAAAAATTATTTTAGCCTCTAAGATTTTTTTATGAATACAAGTCAAAAACTTAATTCTGAGTACTTTTTATGACAAATATGTAACTGCCTAAAACACTAGCACTATAGAACCCGGAGGTTCATGGCCGCGCGAACATAAGTTCTCCATATAACCCTATCCTGAGCTAATATTTTTAATTATCCCCTGCTTAATTTCCCTCCCTCAAATCATGGTTACTGCTATTCTCCCACCTCATTCTTTGCCTACATAATGGGCGCTTTCCTTCGGTTTTCCTACAAGATTTCAGGACCCTCTTTCGTTCCCTATCCTTACTACATGTCCTGCATATCACAGTCTACGAGATTTAACTGTCCTTATTACATTTCCCGTAAAGATTATGTGGTTCACTGTTTTTCAGTCTTCTCCATTCTTCTGTCTGTTCGTCTCTCTCTCTCTCTCTCTCTCTCTCTCTCTCTCTCTCTCTCTCTCTCTCTCTCTTCTCTCTCTCTCTCGTCCAAAAATTTCCCTAAGACTTTATTCTCAACTATTCCTAATCTATTCTCTTAAGTAAGTATTCAAGTTTCGCATCCATATAATATAAGGGAAGAATAATCAGTTTTATATATATATATATATATATATATATAATTCGCATTTCCAAAATTATACTTAAATACAAACCAAAAGGACGCAGGAATGTTGGTAGACTGAAGAAGAGATGAATCCCAACTTTTGAATGAGAATCTATGAGACCGGAACAAGCCACATGAGCTTAATCCGTGATTTTTGATGATGATGATGATGATGAAATTCGTGTAATAAAATTAAATACAATAAGATTGTCATTGGAAAAAAAATTGGATTATGTTCATTATAAAGAACACTGGGTTAAGATTAAGGGCCAAGGCGCATCGAAATAAAAATGTTTGTTTCAGAATGAGTTTTTTTTTTTAGTGTATGTGTATATATTTCACGAGTTATTTATGTATTAAAGTTCTGTATTGAATATGCTTCCTTATTAAATCGTCCTTCTGTCTTGGATTTTTTCCAGTAAAGTGTTAAAAATCTAACATTTAACTGAGCCCAAGCACTTATTTCCTTATATTACAAAATAAATAACTGACTTCATTCAATGGGAAATCGGCTAATGGCTAAGAGAAGAGTGAAAGTTTTTAAATAGGCGTATTGTAGAATTTTATCTTAATATACAAAGGAAGGGATGTTATCCCTTAAAACAATAGTTCTGAAATTGTGTTCCGCGGATATCCAAGGATTCGTCAGCAGTTGTTAGGATATCCGGAGGTGTCATGCAATTTTAAATAAATGCTATTAATATTTTTTGTCGCAATTATAAAAACCTGTGTGATACTTTTACTGAAAAAATATATACCCACAAGTGTTGGCAACTTTGTTATAAATGCTAAATACGTAATAAAATGATATAAGTGTGAATCCGGATTGTTGACATCCGGGAAGACTTTAACCTCAAATCATCACTGAACCATAAACATTTTCAGAGATAACGGTAAGAGCACATAACACTTAAATCCAGTGAGAGGATACTTCAAATAAACGAATGGAGGAAAACACAACGGGGATATATACCTGTCAATAGGAACCTCAAACTCGATGCTATTCTTTTTGCAGACGATTTAGCGCTTCTGGCACTTTCCGAAAATTATTTGCAACGATCAATTTATAATTTACAAAAAATAGCTACCAAATTTTATATGAAAATATAAATTAACAAAACTAAAATTATGGCATTTCATGTGAAGGACCCATACAAAGTAAAATCTGTCTCCAGAATAAAATTTTAGAGAGATCTAATCAATTTAAATATCTTGGATATTATCTCTCTATCAGGGATGAAAAGGATATCCCTGAAAAAATTACTAGTTATAATAGAAGTTTGGGAATTATTAATCAAGTTATGAAACCATCCCGTGTACAAAAACACCAGATTACGTTTATATAATACTTTGGCATAGACCAGTGTTGACCTATGGTAGTGCAGCATGGACACTAAAAAAGACAACATGAAAGCAGAATAACGGCTTGTGAAATGAGATTCATGCGCAGAACAGCGGGTTACACCAGATGGGATCGGAAATGGAACACCGATATCTTAAAAGAATTGAAGACTACGCCAATTTTTAGAATATATTAAACAGTACCAACTAAATTGGAAACACCATCTTGAAAGAATGAGTTCAAATCGGATCCCCAAAGTTGTTTATAATTATATACCAAGAGGACGAAGATCTCTGGGCCGTAGTATGAAACCCTGGAGGGAAATTTTTCTATAGGATCATAACAGGCTTTGGTCTAATACTTGGAAGGAAGGAAGAAAGAAGAAGGATACCTCAAATACCTTTGTCTATAAAATCTAATGAGAGGAGAATTCTTGAATGGCTGAAGAAGTGATGAAAAGACCGGCTCATCTGGGGCGGAATAGGATAGAATTCCTAATCCTTGATAGTATTTGATGATGAATATTGATGCCAATTAAAAGAGGATTTGTATAACTGTAGGCTTTCACGGCCGGCGTCTTGATCCCTATTAGGTTCGTCTTCCGGGCATATAGGCCGTGGTCCAGTCGTTCTTCTACTCGACGTTTCGTCTATGCTGCGGTAGACATCTTCAGGAGATACTGCGTGCTCTCTGTGAACTCCTCAACAGTCGGCTGCAGACTGGCTGGTCGTTGGAAACTCCCTCCCTATTTATAGGCACGCCCCTGGTGGAGAGGCGGTTTTCTGCGCGGTCCGTGTTTGCGTGCTGTTTTGTCCAGCTGTCGCTAGCAGAAGTCATAGGCTCGTTGTCGTATTGTGCAATGCCGGGATCCAGATTTTGTTTATCTTCATGGTTTCTTCTTTTTGTTAAAGGAATTTTTGTGTTTATATATTTCAATGGCTTCTCTGTACAGTCTGGTGTAATAATGTAATGTTTGGGACAATACCTGTGTTTTTCGAATCTTATTATATGTTCTTGGTTGTTCATCAGTGTTCCGCTACGGCTGATTTTTCCTTTTGTTTTAGTCTGCAATGCCTCTTGTGTTCTTGCAATCTTGTGGTAACCATTCTTTTTGTTGTGCCGATATAAACTTCTCCACAACTGCAAGAGATGCGATATATACCGGCAGTACTTAACGGATCTCTTGTATCTTTGGTTGGGCGCAGGATATTGCTGATTTTTTTGTGTTGGCTTGTAGGTTGTAGATATGTTATATTTATTTAATATTCGACCATTTCTCTCGTTATTGTCTTGATATATGTAGGTACACCTTACCCTTAGCCTCCTCCTTGTTCCCGTTTTCGGATTTGTATTTATTGGGATTTATGGCTCGGCGAAAATCTGTTTTGCTGTATCCATTGGATTGAAAACGCTGCTTGGAGATGATTAATTTCTTCTTGTAGATACTGTGGTTCCGAAATCCTTTTGGCTCGTTCCACCAGGGTTTTAATTATTCCGCGTTTTTGTCTGGGATGATGGTTGGACTGCTTATGTAGGTATCTGTTTGTGTGAGTCTTTTTCCTGTATACCTTGTGGTCCAAGTGTCATGTCTTGGTTTCGAATTACTAAAACATCCAAAAACGGTAGACTGTTGTTCTCTTCTTTTCCAGGGTGAATTGGATGCTGGGACAAATACCATTTAAATGTTGCCTGAGTTATCAAGTTCTTCTTCACCATGCTCCCAAATGACGAATGTGTCGTCCACATATCTCAGCCAAAACTGAAGGTCTTAATGTAGCATTCTCCAAGGCCTGTTTTTCAAATTGTTCCATGTAAAAATTGGCTATTACGGGGCTTAATGGACTTCCCATGGCCACGCCATCTATTTGCTCGTAGAATATTCCTCCCCATTGGAAATACGTTTCTGTGAGGCATATGTTATACAGCGCTACTATATCTGGGGGAAAGAGTTCTTGCAAGTATGTCATAGTGTCTGGGATAGGTATCTTAGTAAATAAAGAAACCACATCGAAGCTTATTATTTTATCGTTTGGCTTGAGTTTCAGAGTGTCTTTTTTTTCTATGAAGTGCGTGGAGTTTTTTACAAACGTGTCAGTTTTTCCAATATACGGTTTCAATAGTGAGGCGAGAAACTTGGCGAGTTCATATGTAGGTGATCCAATGGCCGAAACAATAGGTCTGAGTGGTGTTCCTTCCTTGTGTATCTTTGGTAATCCCATACAATCTTGGTGGCAGTGCTTCTGATTTGTACAATCCTCGTTTAGTGTCTTCATCAGTGTGGAGCTCTTGATAAGTTTATTGGATTTACGTAGAACTCTTGCTGTAGGATCAGTTTTAAGAATCTTGTATGTCTCTGGATCTAAAAGCTGTTGCATTTTCTGGTTGTATTGTTCTGTTTCCATGATGACGGTGGCATTTCCTTTATCTGCTGGAAGAAACAGCCTGGACAAAACAGCAACGCACCACGGACCGCGCAGAAAACCGCCTCTCCACCAGGGGCGTGCCTATAAATAGGGAGGGAGTTTCCAACGACCAGCCAGTCTGCAGCCGACTGTTGAGGAGTTCACAGAGAGCACGCAGTATCTCTCTGAAGATGTCTACCGCAGCAGTAGACGAAACGTCGAGTAGAAGAAACGACTGGACCACGCCTATATGCCCGGGAGACGAACCTAATAGGGAAAAAGAGGATTTATTTGAAGATCCGTGAATCTGTTTTTTATTCCAAAGTAATCCACAATTCAAAAGATTTGGGAAAACATAGATTTTAAAAATTGCAATAATATAGTAGCTAAGAAGATGCGAGGTTGGGAAGTGGTTTTTGCAGAAGCGAGGAAAAATCGCTAGCGAGGTTTTTTAGTTTCCCGAACAATCTGTAAAACAAACCACAAACGTGCATTGTACATTATTTTTTTGCGCGATGGTGTTTTCAAAATAATAAAGAATAGTAAAAATAATAAAATATTTGTTATAAATATTTGCGATCATTTTAAACAACTGACTAACGTTAACAGTGTGGACAATTTGTATTCGTTGAAATTACAGGAGGCCGTGACACCAATCAGTGATAAAATGGCGACAAGTAGTAACGTATTTTTTGTTTATATTGTTTCAATTAAAGCTTAGTTCATTTAAACTGCAGTTGATTTGTTTCGTATAATGTATATTAACACGACTTTTTGGATATTTTTTGTATGTACATTTGTACGGATACGTTGCATAGAAGGCAGTGGTTTTACTTCCCACACGTGGTTTGTAATATGTAATATTACCGTATAGTTATTTTATAGTATAGTTATTTTAAAGTATAGTTATTTTATAGTATAGTTATTTTATAGTATAGTAATTTTATAGTATAGTTATTTTATAGTATAGTTATATTTGAGGAAAGTAGATTATACAGGGGATGATTGGAAAACATTGGCTCAGGATAGGGATGTATAAATAGCTTATGTCCGCGCGGCCATGAACCTACGGGTTCGATAGTGCCAGTGAGTTAGTTACTTGTAGTTATTTAGATTGGCAACCCCGAAATGTAGGAAGTTGAACTTTCAATCATGGTCACCATTGCTGTAAGTACGACAAAACGCACTATCGCGCGCAAAAAAAAGTTTAATATTATGTTGGTAATACATTATTAGATAATCAGTAAGAATGAAGTTCGATATCCACTTTTAGAGAAAAAAAGTGTTTCTGAAAAAGCAAAGATAAAATTGTTTAACGTTGATGAAATGGTGAGGATTTTCTTTACATCACAGTTTTGACTTACCACATTAAGGCACACAACCAACCAGTAGTAACGTCAAGTTTTGTACGGTCAATGGATTTTTCAGGGCGTAAAATTCCCGAAAACAGCTTTCTTCGGTAGGGATGTATAGCCATGGGTTTGTTGTCATAAATTTACGCCACGTTAAAGAGCCTCAATCCTGAAAAAGATTGGATCTATCAAATTTGAATTACGACACTAATGAGATGAACGGTTAGAGAGCGTCATTAAAAAAAAGTATACTTATGTAACTATCTTTCTACCGTAGTTTAACTTCTCCCTTGTGCCCTAATCCTCGCGAGTCTTACAGGGACGTGGCATGTCCAGAGAGAATATATAACTCTGGATCAGATTCATCAGAAATAATCCATCTCTGTTCTAATCCATAAGAATTGTGACAAATACGATAGTAATAATTAACATTGGACTTCTCTTTCAATCACAATACATTTTTTTATTCAATGCCCCAGGTTGTCATTTCGACATTTCTGGTTTTCTCTCCTGGCATTGGCTTAATTGTAACCTACTTCTGAAGTTGGGGCGCCTAGAAGGCAGAGTTACGTTACCCCGATGATATGATGGGTGATAAATGTTAATGAAGCGCCAGGTGAGTTCTTAACATAAATTCCAGACCATAGGCAACCGCAGGAATGATTCCCTTTAAGGAAAAATGTCTATGGTTTGACCGGGAATCGAACCCAGAACCTCATGAACAGTAGTCAGAAACGCTGACCATTAGCCCATGAGGCTGGTCGATCACAACATATAAAATTCTATCAAATATAGTTTTTGCGAGATTAACTCAATATGCAGCTGAAATTATAGTTGTGGCTTTAGGCGAAATAAATCAACAATATTATTTATCAAAATAGGCTATTCAAATTCCGGCAAATTTTAAAAAGACCATTTAACTCATGCTCCAAATGGGAGTCAATGACCAATCACATTTCAATGATTTTTTATTTACAACCAATCACAGTCGTTTTTCACCTCCATTTTATCAGTTTAATTTTATAACTTTAATCAAACATCTCCTTTTTAACATTCTGAATAGGTTATAGCATTATTTTACAATGAGCACATGTGGCTACCAGATTGTATATATAATGCAGGAATGTAAACACTTAGTGTTTTGCGGGAGTTAATATGAAAAAACATTTGTAGCAATTGATTATATCACAAAAAAAGAGAAACTACTGTTTGCACTTTCTTAAACGAATTATTCCCCTGGAAATAATGTTCCAGAAAAATATAATTGACATATATACATCATAGGACATCAGAAATTAATTAATACCTATAATGTTGGTTATACATTTCTCCACTAGGGTGCATTCTTACAATATTGCGATCCTTTGGCAATAAATAATATTATGATCTAGTTGCAGTGATGAACAAATGAAGTAAATGAAGCGTACCAATCGTTTCTCATTTGTTTTCAAACTTCGCAGTTTACATTAAATATATAAATATTTTAAAATAACTGCATTTAAATAATGATTTGTGAGTAAACAGCTTAATTTTATTCGTTAAATAGTCCTAACAAATGCCAGTCTTCATTTCCAAATTCTGTAGATAAATTGGCAATCACTCGTGGCATTACTTATGATAAATGAAAATACAATTATTTAGTGGCCACTTATTTACGGTATATATTTCATAAAAATACTTTTGGCTTGGTTATGAGAAATGTTCTTTACAAAAAATGTTTGTATTCGATATACGGTACCAAAAAAAATAATTACTGGCAGTATGCTTCGATAATGTATTTAACTCTCTGTGGTGGACTTGCTTGCGTGTTTAAATGACCACTCAAGCTAAGCCTGCGGTAGCATTGCTGCCCGAATGGTTACTCATGCCGAACAGGTCAAAGGCGATAAGCCAGACTGAAATAGATTCCTTGGACGAAAGAGTGGCGATATTCCACTGTAAAAATACAACCGTGTTGAAACGCAATAAGTGTTCCACTCAAGTAACGTACAATACTTGCCAGAGATAAAGTAGTCCCCCGTTCGGATCTCCGGGCGGGGACTACATCAGAGGATTCATGGCAAAGGTTACATAGGGACATGTTCCTAGGAACATGAACTGTTAGGGCATTATACGAGTACAAGAATCGGGCAATAAGTATTAATATAAAATGGTTATTCTTCCAGTTATTCTACAAGGATGCGAAACATTGACATTTACTTTGAAAAATCTAGTGTTTGAGAATAAAATGCTTACAACATTTTTAGCCATAGAGAGACATTAAGTTCTCGTAGACTGCGAAAAACAGGATATGTGGCACGAATAGGGAATGGAAGAGAAGCATGACCTTCTAGGAAAGCCAGGAGAAAGTGACCAATAGATATACAAAGAATTATTTTATTTATTATTTATTTATTTACATATTTATTTATTTACTTATTTCTTTATTTATTTATTTATTTATTTATTTATTTATTATTTTACCTCATGGAGTTAAGACCGTAAGGACTTCTCTTCCATTTCATCAGGGTTAAATTATACATATAACAACACTTATGAATTATCTACGTGATTAATGATACATAATAGATATAAGCAGGCTACACAATATAAAGCTGACAATGGAAAGAAATAAAAATTGTAATAATAATAATAATAATAATAATAATAATAATAATTAGGTGGGGGAACAATATTAACCATGATTTTAAAGATATGAATTATACAGGGATTGATTGGATTAGCTCCTGGTAGAGATGTATGGAGAGCTTATGTCCACAAAATCATGAACCTATGCATTCTGTAGTGCCAGTTATTGAAATAGTTATGTTTGGATGAAACCCAAAATAAAGTACGAATGCATAAATAAATATCAACTAGATTCTCCATCGAGAATGGATTTAAACAAAAGAGTGATGTAAATATCACCATCGTTTTATCAATTTTCGGCTTTGAGTAAGCTATGAGGACAATTACAAAAAAAATCAGGGTTTAGATATGAATGGCGTTACTAGGATATTGGTTTATTCCGATGAGGTGAATCTAATAGAAGATATTATTTATAAGGTACCAAGAACTATGAAGTATTTTTAACCCCTATAGCGAAATTAGTTTGGATGTAAAAACAGGAAAAAACACAATAGACCTATGTAGAAACACGCGGTGATTGAAATACAGCAGATTAATAACTCTGAAGGTAAAATTAATACATTCTAATATTCTAGACACATTATTAACAGATAAAAATCTTACTCTTGAAAAAAGAAAATACCAACATAAACCATGAAATCCCATATTATTATTCTATTCAATTTATCCTGTCTCTCTCTGCTTTTGTTTAGGAAACTAAATATTAAAATTTATAAAACGCATAATCTTGCCGGCGAAAATCTTTAGATTGAAACATAGTCTACACCCGTAGGCTACATCCCTACGAGAGGGCATGGACCATCCCTAACGGGGGTTAATTAACCTAGCTAATTTTTAGTATGATTATATTCCTACAGTTACCAGCGAGTGACATCTGATTAGCACTTTGCCTCCACGAGACATCTACTAGGCAATTAAGGTATTATTGATGGGAAAGGCACATTACATTTTGCTCAGATGTTCTAATTAAGACTTGAGATTCTTGGCCGGAGTCCGAAAATCGTCATACTTGAGGACCCACGGTTTTTTTAATTTAAAGATCATCGAGGTTTTACCCTTGGATTTTTCATCATAAAAAAATCCATCGACCACGACCGGGTTTGAACCCGATCCCTCAGGATTAGCCCGCCGCGTGTATGAAAATTTTGCAAACATTATGTTAAAATATGCATTATCGAAAATAGAGAAAGAATTGTAATTAAACATTTATCAGTCTGTTAATGCTTTCATGGGTATGAATAGTTGGTATTAGCCATATATTAGCAGTATAGAAAAACATAATATATACATACATATATGATTTCGATGTTAAATAATGAAGGTCAAATATTACATAGTTAAATATATGTGTGTGTTTGTGTGTGTGCACGCGCGCGAGCGCGTGCGTACGTGCGTGTGTGTTTGTTTGTGTGTGTAATTGTGTGCTTTGTGTGTGGTCTGTTTGTGTTTGTGTGTGTGTGATTATAAGTGTGTGGTGTGTTTGTGCGTGTGTTTGTGTGTGTGTCTGAGTGTGTGTTTGTATGTGTGTTTGTGTGTGGTTATGTGTTTGTGTGTGTGGTTATGTGTTTGTGTGTGTTTGCGTGTCTGTGTCTTTGTCTTTGTTTGTGTGTGTTTGTCTTTGTGTGTGTTTATTTGTGTATGTTTGTTTGTCTGTGTGTATGTTTGTGTGTGTTTGTTCATGTGTTTGTTTGTTTATGTGTGTTGGTTTGTGTGTTTGTTTGTATGTTTGTTTGTGTGTGTGCTTGTTTATGTGTATGTGTGTGCTTGTTTGTGTGTGTTTGTTTGTGTTAGTTTGTTTGTGTTAGTTTGTGTGTGTTTGTTTGTGTTTTTGTGCGTGTGTGTGTTTGAGTGTGTGTTTGTGTTTGTGTGTGTGTTATTGTGTGTGTGTGTGTGTTATTGTGTGTGTACAGTAAATTTTACGTTCAAACAGTATTTCCAAGTCACAATTTTTCAGTGAGTTCTATGATGTATGGTGGTTTCTTTACGTACTTAGATAAGCCAATGCAGGTCTTGAATGTTTCCATTATTACAAGGTATTATCTTAAGTATATTTCCTTATTACTTTAATTTTCATAAGCTAACTCAAAATGGAGGTACCATTGTTTAAGCTCTGTTAAGACATAACTCTATGGTTAGTAAATTTTTTCCTTATTAATTATCAATGATGATAATAATAATAAATATTATAGTAATGGGGGCATGCCGTACACCGTAGTGGTTAAGGCACTGTGCTACAAGCCGGAAGGTCGAGGGTTCGAGTCTCGATGGGGTCAGGATTTTTAAATTGACCCAAACCCTCTGGCGGCACTATGGTCCTGGGGTCGACTCAGCCTCTAACGGAAATGAGTACCAGACGCTTGTTCTTGGGGTAAAGACGGCCGTTACGCAGGCCTGACATCAAGTGCCGATTGTCCAGAAAAGTGGGAGCCTTAACCTCCCACTACCCAAGGGCTTCCTGAGGCATGTAGTGGGATTAGAAAAAATATCATTATCATTATTATTATTAATATTACTATTACTAGTATTATTATTATTATTATTATTAAAGTTGGATAAAACTAAAGATAGAGGGAGGTCCCGAGACAGACTAACTTCACTGTGGTTTTCCACGTTTTCCTCATTGTTAAGGCAAATGCTAAGTTGGATTTTATTATCATAATTTCATATAACTCATATCATTGCAAATAAAACAATGAAACGCGTGACTACATAATATATATTACAGCATACTTCATACAACGATATTACCTTATATTAAAGCGTCTATAAATAAAAATGAATATCACAATCGTTTTAAAACTTAAGAGAAATGTGTGAATGTTTCGCTTGTTATAAGTTAGTACTTCATAATGACCTTCGTCATATATTATGAATTGTGTAGGTCTACATAATCATGTAATGAACATGGCTGTTGTCAACTTACTAAAATTCTTAACATGGATATGTTAATAAAGAGTTATTAGTGTAAAATCTGCATAAGTCCACTCATGGTGTAGGAATTTTGCTAATGTTACCCGCAGGCTACAGTATAATCTTACATGAGATTTTAATGTATATAAAAATAATCCAAATAACTATGAATGAAAATAAAGTATCCATTCATATGAAAGAAGAAACATGCATGGCCTTCACAAGGCGTTAAATTTAATAATTAATTGGCAACCTCGGTGTAGATGTAGAGGTACCAAACGTAAAATTGTCAATTAATATACACAATGTGCAAATGACATTTGCAGATTATAACGATTGAAAGGTTGATAAAAATGTCGGCCTTATATATTGTTGCCTATTTATAAACATATTTGTTTGCATGCAGTAGGTACTATGACAGGAGAAGTTTTGCTGAATGAATTTTTGGAGATATTCCTCACCTATAAGACAATGTCATTAAAGCTTCAAGAACGAAATAGTCTCCCATCAATATAGGGATTTTTACGTTTAGAAAATAGCACTGCTCGTATAGAGCAATTCTTGTTAGTAAACGTGTCCTATTATGTGAGATTTGTTTATTATTTCATTCATTTGAAATAATAATTTAGTTAAATAGTTTTACCTAAAAGTTTGCCAAGAAGGTGGGTGCCCTATTTATAAAAATAACATTATGGAACCCACATATTTAATAAAGTTGGGGGTGAACTCACTCACCGGAACCGTGGCTAACAGAGAAGCCATTGAAGCATCCTCTTTCAATGAAACTTGGAGATAATTATATTTCCATCTCTGTCACTCAGTCTGTGGCAACGGCTTTCCCATAAGAGCATGAAAAACCCTATATAATCACCCATAGGCTCTTAGTGATCCTAACATAAACAAACGCCAATTGTATCCTTCCGCCATTCGCGCCACAATTACTGTCACATTGACAGGGAGCACGTATGAAGTATATAAGACACCCCCCGTTTTAATGCCATTCATAGTTTGTATTGAAACAATTAGAAATATAATTCGACCCGGAACTTGTGATCGTTGAATGGGGTAAAATACAAGAAAGGTGATGAGATTTTTCACTGAACTTGTGAAATACATTTAAAATAGCGTTTGTTTTACCACTATATGCCAGACTTGTGTTTTAAATATTTAGATGGCGATACAACAACAGAATACTCTACACTTTCAGACATTTTGTTGCATCAGAATCGACTGAAGCAAGACTCAGATGCATCATCCATATATAATAAATTGTTTTTAAGTTGTAATTATTGTTTAGGTATATTTTAGATTTTTATGTTTTGAATATCATTGCTTTATTCACGAAGAATAACAGGTTTATCAGATGACATATTTTTAATTTATGAAGGGAACTATTTTTTCGCGTACTTATAGCTTCTACATCATACGTTGGTGTCCATAACCGATGAAAAGCGAGCAGGTCAATGGTTTTGTTTTTATGACGATCAATTTAAGAGCGGAGAGCATTTATTGTATTCACCTTATTTAGTACGAATGGAGGTCTGCGAGCGAATGGTGTATCTTTTAATTAAATGTTCATACTTGTATGATTAAAAAGTATGTAGGCCTATGTACACCAGAGGCCATTTTCTCCTAAGGCTCAGATGGAATTGGGTACGTACAAGAGCCTATGAAGGGAATTGTTGCACTAAGGCAGTGCTTTTAATTCATCGCCGTGTCTTTCATATTACCATCTAATTGCAGTTTTACTGAATAAGTATCATACAGTGCGATCCGTATAAAGCTTGGCAATTTTAATAATAAATCCCTTTCCGTAAATTAGTATGAACTTGAAATCGAATATTATGTTCTCAATAACTCTGGCAGAATTACCTGTGCGCATGTTCCAAACAGGCAAACAATTTTATCGATAACAAAAACCTGGAACAACTCCTCACCGGGAATGGAAAGCACAGACTTGCAATGGGACAAGATTGTGTTGGTGATATTCTAGGAAGGTTATTGAACTCACCAAAGAAATATTTATGCCGATTGAACAAGGAGACGGGCAAATTATATGGCACATGTTTAGAGAGTTACAAAGAAATCTGGCTGATTGGGTGTAGTGCTAGAATTAAAAGAGCAGATATGGAATTGTGTTTAGATGTAGGTGGAAGACGATTTCAACACTTACTTTCATTATTTTCCACATTGCTCTGTGCGATTGGATACGTTTGCTATTATTGAATATGTCAATAAATATATATATGTATATGCAGTGGACTTGACAGAAGTCATTGTCCATAATTATGAGAAAACAAAAATATATACAATAAATTAAAACAATAGAACATTATAGCAAAACAGAAAGTTTGGCTCTTGCTTCCCAGTATCTATCCTTCAGCGTAGCAGAGTGAAGTGCCTGACACTGTAGCAGGTGGTTTTCTGTCCATGTTGGTGTTTCATGGAGCACAGTGGGCAATGAAGGACTTCTGTAGATTCCAATCCGATGTAGATGAGCTGCAAGACAATCATGTCCTGTTGTTTAGTCGAAATATATCTACAGCTTCCTTTCGGGGTGCATCTGGTGTAGTGTGTATGGTGTTTTTCCACTTGTTTCTTGAATTCGGATCTGAAGATTGGTTGAGAATGTGTTTTTTATCATTTGTTTGATACAGTTTATTGCTGAGCGATAAGATGTGTTTAAATTAGGTTGCTGTAAACTCATGCTCCTCGTTTTGCCAGCATATCGGCTATTTCATTTCCATTGATTCCGCAGTGAGATGGTATCCATTGTAATACTACTTGTCTTATGTTTTTGATAAAGGGCAGTGAGTAGTTTATTGCAATCTACTACTTCCTTGCTTTGAGCTGGTTTGAATGATGTTATTGCTTGTATGGCATCTTTGGAATCAGACAGAATGACGATATGGTCATTGATTTGTTGAAGGCATATGATTTGTGAAAGTGCAGTATGAATTGCCTTTATTTCTCCATCAAAAGCCGTTTTATTTGGTCCAAGTGGAGTTTATAGAGAGAAGAGTGAGCAATGGATTCCAACTCCCACAGGACCATGTGATCGAGCTTAGAGCCATCTGTATATATATGTAACCATTTAGAACAGGGGTATTTTGTTTCTATTGTTTCCAGGGCACATAATCTTGGTATTTCGGGGTTGGTGTTTGCTTTAATCAGTCCTCCTTCTAAGAGGTCTAGGCTGTGCGTAGGGATGTAGAGATTTAGAGGGTTATTTTGTATGTGATATTTACTTTGTATTTCTATAGCATGTTGCAGAAAGCATTGTTGCGTTTTCAATTTTCTATCGTTGTTATGATAATGGACCAGTAATTATCATCTGGGAGTCTGATCAATTTTTCATAGAGGTTAATGTATGCCATCTCAATTTCTGTTTTGATGTCTAGGTTCTGTGTAAAAAGCAGCAACGCGTCTATTGGAGTCGTCTTGATTGCACCTGTAATGAGCCGAAGGGTTTGATTTTGTAGATTCTGTAGTTTCATAAGGTGCTGAGAAGAAGCTGTGATGAGTGGTTCGCAACAGTAAAGCATCATTTGTTTAATGTACATTTATAGGTAATGTTCAAGGTTGACATCCTACTACCCCAAGTGCTTCCAGCTAGACGTTTAAGTACAGAAAGGCGTTTTTGTGATTTGTGATTATGTTGTCCATTTGTTTTTTCCAGGTTAGTTTGTTATCAAAAATTACACCAAGGTATTTAGAATCATGAGACTGTGAAATTGGTTGATTGTTCAGTAAGAGATTCAATTTTGGGGCTTGATGACACAGTGAGAATACTTGGTAAGTCGTTTTATTAAGGTTGAATGTCATTGCGTTTTCTTCTGCCCATTGTCCTATGGAATGTAATGCTTCGTTGTGTCTATATAAAATTATATGGTTTTTCTGTATTATTTTGTTTTCTTTTTAATGAAGTATTTGGATTTTTTTAACTACGTAATTAATGAATAAATCAATTTTAAAATGAGCACATTTCATTTTTCTGACATAGAGTTCATGTTAACGATTCTATCCAATCACTATACATAAAACCTGTCTCACTTTAGAGTCTATTACATATACAATTTACATAAAGGCGCATGATCCGAAATATCACCTTGTGTTTTTTCTTGCAACATATACTTTAAACCTTCCTCCATCATTCCTGTAACAAAGAATTGTCCACATACCTAATACTGTTGCATATACAATATCTCGCATTATAGAGGAAAAGCTGGTGAAACTTTTAACATGTTTTTTCTCGAAACTAGTTTTTCTTCGCGTATACGTCTATGCTATCAAAGTGCTTTTTTATATCATTGCCCAACATGTGATACTTATCTTATATATAAAAATTGTTTGTTTGTTTGTATGTTTGTTTGTTCGTACTTTATGCGCGGCCATAGCGTTGATCCGATTGTGATGGGGTTTTTGCAAAATGTTCAGGAGATTCCCGGGATGAACATAGGCTATAAGAGAGTTGTGATACTTAACTCCTACACCCTTCAAAATCGCCCTTTGTAGTGGGAAACGTGAAAAAGTAGCTCTTTGGACGCTTAAATGGCTTACACTGCCTAAACCATAACAAATACATAAAATTAATGTACACAGAATTGAATATCTCAAAACGTTCTACAAAAAAGTCCGCGACAGCATATATTTATATCTTGCGGATAACTCACAAAAACCATTTTTGTCTTTCATTGATACCAAGCGTCCCTTATCTCTTAACGGATAACTCACAATAATAATTTTTGTCTTTCATTAATACCAAGAGTCTCGCGCCGTAGCCGAGTGGTTAAGGCAAGAAGTCTTGGCGCAGAACTACGGGACTTACGCTGGTTCGATTCTCTACGAGGGAAGAAATTTTTCTCATGGAATTTCGGCCAGTACGGGACCGGTGTACAGTGGGTCACGCTGGGGGTCCGTTTATCGGGCCCCAGCTGTGCTCACAACAGCAACAGGGCGCGTCCCCGGGTGGCGGATAAGGGAACGGTCGGTGGTTTGTTTGCACTCCTCCCGGCTAGGTCCAGACCGGACCCGCGGGCCATTTGTGAGGTCGTCAGGACTCGAGCGACCTGATGTACTACATAGCTCGTGCTGCGCCCACTTCAGCAGCAAATCGCGTCCCCTCGGTGGCGTAGTGGGGAAAAGGTCGGTGGATCTGCTAGTCAGTCCTCCCTTCCAAGTCCGATGGACTCGCGGACCATAAGTGGGGTCAACAGGAGACGAGCGCCCTGTTGTACTAAAGCTCAAATATCCCGGCCCACAGCGGGATCAGCGGCCGTCGTGGCGAGGCGGTGGGAGATTGTGGAGATCAGAAGCTCCCTTCTCTTGGTTAAAATCCCGAGGTCCTTTGTGGGGGCACCATGGGCAATGAGCTCCCTGGATGCCTACATTGCTCAGTGGGCTGACTCACAGCAGCGGCATGACTAGGCCTAGTCTTGCGAACGGGCTGGTTGGGACAATACCGGGCGTAATGCTGGGAATTACCACCAGGTCAATAAGCTCGGGAAAGGAGGAAGCGCGGTCTTTGTTGGTGGGATTTAACGCCGACTCTGGGACCGAGTGACCCAAGGACAATCTGTGAGGTCGTCAGGAGTTGAGCGACCTGACGTACTAATGCTCAGGCTGGAACCCACTTCAGCAACCAAACACGTCCCCAGCTGGTGCACTGGGGGAAAGGTCGGTGGATCTGGTAGAGAGTCCTCCTGGTCAAGTCCAAGGGACTCGTGAACCATTAGTGGGGTAGGCAAGAGTTTAGCGCCATGTCTTACTATTTGCTCATTTGTTGGAGCTTGCGAGCTCCGTGCTGGCCCACAACAGCTGCAGAAGGCGTCCCTGGGGGCACACCAGTACAGAGGGGAGCAACTGTACTGGTTCCTGGCTCGGCCTACGGGCCCGTCGACAAACTGTGGGGTCGCCAAGAGATGAGCACCTGGATGTACTAAAAGTCTCACACTATTGGGCTTGGAGCCCTAGCCGGTCTCACAACGGCTGCAGGACACGTCCCTGGAGGCAGAACAGGGGAATGGTCGGTGGATCTGCGACAGCAGTCCTCCCGGCTAGGCTCATGGAGCCCGTGGACCAACTGTGGGGTCGTCAGGAATGAGCGACCTGATGTACTATGTAGCTCAGCAATTCCCAGAACTGCTAACTCCAACACCCTCTCCCTGGGGTGTTGGTTAAGGACCGTGAACTTGAACGTGGACATGAACATAGGATAGGGAGGACTAGAACTAGGACTTGGGAGTATGGTCATGACGACCGAGGTATCCCAAGGGGTGGACGGAAGGGCCTAGATGTACAGTGGGTCAGAAATGAAAAAAAAAACTTTTGACTCACTCTCATCAATTTATCTTTTTTGTTTCACTCTAATATAATTGTTATATGACGGTTCTTAACTTATCTGTAAAGGAGGGTACAATTCTAATCTTTATGAAGACAATTTAAACATCGGAAGTTGCCGATGGTTAAGAACTCATCTGGTCTGTATCCCAGTTGCGTTATTAGCGTTGTGTTCATCCGATTTGGATGATTTTTTTTTTCTGTGTGTTTGAATGGGTCCCTGGATGGTTTAGATTCACAATTGGATTTGGTAGGTGGCGCGGCGATCGGGTTATAGGATTTTTTATGTCATGCGTAGTCATCTGCATTATCGTTATGTTCCGACATAACTATGTGACGTCATCATTCACACTTCTTGAGCCACAATAGTAGGTTGTAAGAGGTTTTCTTGCGAACTTATTTAATAATATCTAATTATGTCCTAATTGCTGAATTTTATGGTAAAAAAGTAACATCTTTATCGTCCGTCCATGACATGAGAATTGAACGTTAGGGCAGGACAACGTCTGCCGGGTACGCTAGTATTGTATAAATGGCGACTTTTGCATTCTTAGTAACGTACGATTCAACATCAAGGTCATATAATGTCTAACCTGTAAGCAATATGTTTATCATTTCTTTCTACAGAAGTTCACATATTTATTTAATTTTTTAATGATGGTATTAAATTATTATTACTATAACCCTTAAATTGGCAATGTATCCTATAAGATACATTGATTTTATTTATATGATATATATATATTGTTTTGCAAATGCCCCAGGTTGTCTTTCGACATTCCTGGTGTTCTCTCCTGGCATGGCGTACTTGTAACCCACTTCTGAGGTTGGGGCGCCTGGAAGGCGGGGTTACATTGCCCCGATGATATGATGGGTGATGATGATGATGATGATAGTGGTGCGTCAGAAGAGTCCCTAATCCTAAGCTTAATCATAAGATGAATATGAATGATGATGATTGCGATGGCCATATGATTTCGGGGACCGTTTGCTTAAAGTTTTCCTGACATTTGTCTTACAGGTGAGGAAAAACCCCGATAAAAACCTCACCCAGAAAAACTGTCCCGACCGGGGATCAAACCCCGGGCCCGCTGCGTGTCAAGGCAGCACGCTACCTCGAGACCACAGCGGTGGACTATTTAATCGATATTGTTTATAAAACAATAGAAAAACAAGAGAATATAAATTATTTAAATTTATGTCAAATTACATAATAACGACTTACAGTTTTATATAATTTTGATTTCACTGCGGTCCGAAACATTTAAATAACTGGCGCGAGAAATTATTGCTTCGCCAAGTTAAGGTAAAATGAAATACATACTGGAAATAAAATCCCAAACTAAGAATTGCCTTGATCAAAAAGAAAATTCAGAAATGAACTCAACCTAGTTTATCGTTCTCGAAATTTGATCCTATGACCTGAATATGAACTTCGATTATTACTGCGAGAAAACTCGCTAGTTCTGATGTATCAGTTTTCTTTATTGAGATTTCTTCTTTCTACTATATTTCCCAGAATTGAAGTCAATCTAAATATTATAATTTTGTTATCATTACAACAATTTACTGGAAATCGATTAAATACATGTAAACTCAGTTTTAACTGTTTGATTAACTTTGTTTTCAGATAATACAATGGGAAGGATACTATCGTCGTCTACTTTAGTGTTTCTGTTAACATTAACAAGATGTTCATGTCTTTGTCCTGAAATTTGTAAATGTGATTATGCTGAAAATCTACTGACATCGGATTGCTCTTCATCATCGCTGAAAGATGTTCCAAACCAATTAGATAATAGAACAACCACCCTGGATCTCTCTCCTACAACCACATCAGAATTCTTAAAGACAATACTTTCAAGAATGAAGGAATACTGCTTGTGAATAATGTTTATTTACAAAAACAACGACATACGTTCAATTAATCCACAAGCTTTACAAGGACTTAGTAATCTCAGTGAATTATACCTTCAAAATAATGTTTTGACGTTTATAGATTCAGAGACATTTGTAGAAAATCAGAAGTTAAGAATCCTTAACTTAAATAACAATAATATTATGATATTTCCCAACATAACTCTTAAAAATCTTGAATATTTAACATTACAGTTTAATGATATTCCTTTAGTCCAATTACAAAGTGTAGTGAATCAGTTTCAGAGTATTAAAAAGTTGGATTTAAGCTGGAATAGAATTACTGAACTTAATAATCCAAAAAATACAACGCAATCAAGAAGTTTGACATTAAAAGAAGTAGATTTGAGTAATAACAAAATTGTTGAAATATCTGAATATGTGTTTTTATATTTTCCAAACCTCATACAACTTAATTTGAGTACCAACGCCATTAGGTTTCAGAATTCTTCAAAATATTTTCAACAAAATTCAAAATTGAAAATCCTAGATCTAAGTTTTAATAAAATTAATTATCTTCATCCTGATATTTTTAAATTTTTAAATGATTTAGAAGAAATATTATTGCATTTAAATTCTATCTCCCTTCTTCCTAGAGACATATTTAGAAACAATTCATGTCTTACAAGAGCTATTATGAAATACAATAACATACATGTTTTACCACCCGATATATTTTATTTCAATCCTTTGTTACAAGAAGTTGATTTAAGTTTTAATTATATTAAAACAATTCATCCTGACACGTTCTTTAGAAATCCTTTTCTTACAAATGTTTATCTCAGTCATTTATGCAGATCAAATTCTCTCTGCGAAATTGGTTATCTAGACCCCACAACGTTTAATGAAAATGATAGATTATTAGAATTGGACATAAGCTATAACAGAATTAAAGAAATACATCCTGAAACATTCATTGGTAATCCATTTCTTAAAATCTTAAACTTCCATGGCAATGAAATTGAAGTTTTACACGGACATGTATTCAGGTATATTACCAGTTTACAAAGTCTGTATTTGGGGAACAATTCGCTCAAATATTTAAATGTGAGCATATTTAATGAGAACAGAAATTTACTTGAAATTGATTTAAGTTCAAATATGCTACCGAACTTGAATTTAAAAATATTTGAAAATAACATAAACTTGCAGACACTGAATCTAAGTTTTAATACGGTATCTTTTGGACATGATTATGTTATTATATTCGAATCTTTAAAAGTTCTAGATGTCAGTTACTGCAATATCACTGAACTACCATCTGATTTGTTCGCATATTTACCTAACCTTCGGCAAATTATACTAAAAGGTAACAAATTAACAAATATTGATAATTCTTTAAGTTCTGTTCAGAATTCATATTTAATACCGACACTCTTAAAAAATATTCAGATACTGGATCTGTCTAATAATTATCTAGAAAGAATTGATGTTAAAGTTCTCTGCAACAAAGAGTATCTTAAACATTTAAACATAATTTCAAATCCATTGATTTGTGATTGCTCATTGAATAATATATGGGAATGGTGTAAAAGATACAAAATAGATTTGATTGCAACTCCTTGTAATATAATGTGCAATAATTCTCTTGATATCTGTGGTAATGAAACCCATATATATAATTCTGATTTTTCTAAAAAAGAATTTGATACTTTACCTCCAGAGTATCCAGACTCACAAGAACCAACATTGTCAATGACCATTACATTTATAATCTTATTTACAGTAGTTGCACTTATACTGATCGGTTGGCTTTACCCCCTGTGTTATAAACAAAAGAAAAATCGATCAGATGAATATGAATTAGGTAATTTAAAGAATAATGACCATAAGAGCGGCACAGATTTTCTACTTTATCCAGATGTACATGATGATTGAAGTTTTTTTTTTTTTGCATGCATTGTGCTCTTCTAGAATGAAATTGATAATAATTCACCGTTATGTGTAGATCAAATTAAATCAGGATTGTTACCAGAGGACCTAATGCCCCTGTATACCACGTGGCAGTTCAGGGAGCCATGGGGTTAAAGAGACTCAACCCTGAATCTTAGCTTTAATTTTCTTAATCACATATTGCATTTTTAATTTATCATGATAACGTATTTTAGGTAAGGTACATGTTAATATTACCTACAAAACTATTTTAAAAAATGTACTTTAATAGCTACTTTAGGTTTGTACATAAAATCATTACATAGTATATAAATCTTGATATGTATTAATTAAATAAAGCAATCTTAAGTAAACTGTGCTTTACATGAACCATTATGTGTAGATCAAATTGAATCAGGATTGTTACCAGAGGACCTGATGTTCCTGTATAGCATGTAACAGTTCAGGGAGCCATGGGGTTAAAGAGACTCAACCCTGAATCTTAGCTTTAATTTTCTTAATCACATATTGCATTTTTTAATTTATCATGATAACATATTTTAGGTAAGGAATCGTCAACCGGGGTTACTTTGACTCGATGGACAACTTTGAGAGAATTGGGGCATCTTTGACATTTTTAATTTCTTGCGTGTTTTGGGCTATTTTGACAACAATGCAATAATAATAATATAAAGGAGCACTCAGAAGAGCATTAGTTTCGAAAGTTTTACGTTCTTTTCCACTGATCACTTGTATTCACTCTTTGCTGTATTCATTAATTGATTTTGTTCTGTTTTAACACTCTGTTATATGATAAAGTTTACACTTATCACCGCACAGTGCACATCTGCAGTCTTCAGTTGGCTGGTGGAATTTTTTATTTTCGCAGACCTTGTGATGAAAGCCATGTATTGCTAGTCTGGTTACAACGGTGTCTCAGGTGTCTGACATTCTCTGTCCAGTTTGTGTCTGTCATGGCACTGGAAGTGTAAAATTCCTGATTTATTTCCTTCCGTTTCTGTTCCCTCACTTTTACTGCTTTTTGATATGGTTCTGTAGATGGTAGGAGGTATGTTATCCTGATGTCTTCTATGAAATATGTTTCTCGCATAAGTTCATAAATTAATTGGATGGTGCTGTTTTTCCAGTTCCAGTGATTCTCTTCATGAAGCTTGCTTTCACTTTTCTATTTTGTTGAGGTCACTGACTGTTAATTTCTGCCATATGATCTCGATTCCGTATGTAACTATGGGGGCTATCGTTGTGTGGAAAGTTGTCATTGCAGTGTCTGTTGTTAGTTTTGTAAGGTTTTTGATGTTGTAGATCGCTTTTATTGCTGCTGCTGTTCTGTCTTGGACGTGTATGCTGAATGATGTCGCTGTGGTCTGCATGGTGATACCTAGATATTTGTACCTGTTGACTGTCTTTAGAGGGCTTCCTGCTAGTGTGATGGTATCTTCTGCTGCTCTCCTTCCCCCTTTTCTGAACGTCATATGAAATGTCTTGTCCTCATTTACTGCAAGTTGATTTTGGTGTGCCCATTCTTCTAATTATTCACTGTTTCCTGCAATTCTACTTTATTTTTGGATCCAATCACCATGTCATCTGCATACATTATTATAGTTGTTTGATCACCATTTATTATATTTTGGCAGTCTGCTGTGAGGATGTTGAATAGTGTAGGGCTGATGGGGTCCCCTTGTAATACCCCATTTGTTTGCTTGATGATTTCTCCGTTTTTCAACGTCATTTTTATTCTTATGTAGTTTATTTCATGATGTTCTCTTATTGTTTTATCAGTGGGTGTGTTTCTCCAATCATCATCTTCAGCTTCTCTATTAGAGTTTTTCTGTTCACCACGTCGAAGGCTTTCCGAAATCAACGAATATCGTGTAGAATTTTCCTTCGGGTGTCTTAGCGCTTCATCTATTTGTTCACACAAACAAGCTACAGCTTGTAGTGTTCCTCTTCCTTTCCGAAAACCGAACTGGCATTCGGGTATCAGATGATCGACTTCAGCCTGTAGTCTGTTGTTGAGGATTTTTGTAAATATTTTAAATATCATGTTTTATAATACGATTCCTCTATACGAGTCTGGATTTTCTTTTTCCTCTTTTCCCTTATACAAAATTTGCATTGAGGATTCCCTCCAATTTTCCGGTATCTGTCCGATTTCTAAGCATTTATTCATTAACTCAGTCCAGAGGTCTTGCAAGATTTCTATGGATTCTTTTACATGTTCTATATATATATATTGTCTGGGCCCGCAGCTTTCCTATTTTTTCCCGAAAAGATGACATTTCTTAATTCTGAGGTACTTATGCGGATTGGGCGTGTTGGGACTTCATATTCGACTGTTGCGTTGAATGCTTCTTCCTCTACATTCAAGATTCTTTCGAAGTGTGCTTCCATGTCTTCATAGTGATTGTCCCAGTTGTTGGTGCGGTTTTCTTTCGTAGTGCTGCGAAGGATCTTTTTTTGCATTCTTCTGCTAGTTTGTTGGCCTCTTTTTCCAGGTGATCTGCTCTCTTCGCTTGTAACAGTTGTTTGTATGTTTTTCTTCTCTTTGCGTATGTAGCTAGATCTTCTGTTTTCCTGCTGTGTTTAGCTATATTTAGTGCTTGTAGGGTTTTCTTTCTCTCGCCATAACATTCACTGTCGAAACCACATTTGTGCATGCCGTTGTTTCCTTTTCAAGGTGGCCTGGTTGATCAGCGATGTATAACAGTTTGAGGCTTCTGTCAGTTTCCCGTCGTTTACAGTTGTCTTGTCCTATCAATTTCTTCTTTGTTTTCCATTAGCATTTGCAGGTTCATTTTTCTGGAGTGCGAGACTTGTTTCTTTTCTTTGGGCTCCTTTTTCGTATATATGTCTATAGTTGTTATGATAGGGATATGTTTTCTTATGGGCGTTGCCGTGGAGTTCCACAACCCTTCTTGTTTTATTACGTTTATATCTTTTCCTCTATAAAGGACTAGGTCTATCGCACTAGTTCCATTGTAGGCGATGTATGTTGTGAGAGTTTTCTTATATATCAATGTGAATCCTTCTTCCATTATGGCTTCCATTATGATTTCTGTTTTGAGGTTCTGCTTGTCTATTCTGCAGTTGAGGTCCCCTGCAATGATGACGTTTCTGTCCTCTCTTGTCTGGGAAATGGCTTCTATAATCATTTCCATTGCGTCTTCTATTGTCATTTGTGGATTCATATAGGTTCCTATGATCGTTAGTAAATCTGTCTTCACAATAACTATATTGTAGTATTTCTTTATTTCTTTAAGTTTACCGATCCCTGGCTTGAAGAAGATGGATACCCTCCAGCTGGTCTTCCCGAGGTGATGGTTGCAAGTGAGTGTGCACTGTGGAATCCTTGTAGATCTGTTGGCTCTGTTAGAATGTTTCGGTTGCGATGATGACTTCTATATTATTTTATTATATCCGAGTTGATGTTATGGTATTGCATTTTTAAAGCCCTCCGTGTTCCATAGAAGGATTTCGTTCGAGTGATGCGTTTTATTCAAGTGCGTATCCTTCTTGTCTTCGGGAGAGGGCGAAAAAAACGAAATCTCCTGACTATGATCCTTCCGGCCAGAATTCTGTTTCGTTTACCCTCTCTAGTGCTTCGAAGGGGATTCCTACTTTGAAAGATTTTGTATGCTGCGTGTCTGGATTTCTTCTTCGCATGATACATTTCTCTTTGATTCCCCGTTTATTAAGGAATTTCTTCATTTTAATCCGTTGTTGGTTTCCGGGTTTTAAACCGTCCTACATACAGCCAGGCCTCTTTTCTGCAGCTTGCAGTTCTTCGTCCCTCGATCCGGTGCCGGTCAGCGAGTCTTGTTTCCGTGGTGGGTTTCGCTTTCTTTTGTGGCTTACCAGTGTCCATTTTTCTTCGTTTGGGTCCTCTTCTTTTTCTCCTTCTGTTGTCTCTGTGTTTTCTATCTCGAAATGTTGTCCTTCCGGTGTATTAATGTTTAACGTTTGCTTCCCTTCGTATCATTTATACACTTTGATTTTTGTTTTTATTATTTCTTGGGGTTCTGGTTTCTGATTTCCTGTCTGTTTTATTCTTCTTTTATTAGATATTTATATTGTTTGCGAAAGTTTCCATCATATATTTCAATGTTGCGTGATATTTTTGGTGATTTTCTCTTCTATTGTGTCCGGTGGTTGGGTGTCGGAGTTAGGTTGTTCTCCACCATGTGTCAGGATGTGGTGGTTTTCTGGTAAGGAGTCTCTGTTTTCATCCAGAGATGGCGCCACCTGTCCCGTCCGGCGAATGGGACGGGGAGAGGGGTTGGATTCTTGTGTTTCCATAACCTCCTTTTCCAGGATCACTTCGGTTTTATTTTCAATGTTTCCCTTATTCTTTTGTTTTTCCATTTCGTTAAAACATTCTTTTAAGGTACTTACAGCTTTTAGCAAGTCTTCTTTGGTGTCTTTTTTTCAGGTAGCCGCCTGCTTCCGCTATATTTGTCAAACCTGAAGAGCGTCTTCAACACGCTGGTTTAGTGCGTCCGCCATCTTGCAATGGTGTAGATAATTCCTTGAAGGCGCACGAATAATTAAGTTGTTTTAAAAGCGGATGTTAATTGTTGGAGACACATCTGTGTCACTTTCAACAACAATGAATTGCCAGCAAGGATAAAATTAATTAATTTCTTAGTTGATTTTCTGTGTGGAAATGAGTTACAGTGGTTAGAGGCTATAAGAAGAAACCTGGGAGTCGTGCATACAAGAGTTACCGTGATGAAGTCTTAAAAAACCCCTTGAAGAAGTGAGAAGTTATCTCAGAAGCAGGCTGCAGAGAAATATAACGCAAAAAGAATCACTCTTTTGTACAAACTCCGTGGTGATCATCAGGGAAAGCCAGGGTACCCCACAATTTTGAATCAAGAAGAGGAGAAGTTGATTTCTGGAACCTTAGGAACTGTTGCAGACTGGGGCTTTCCTATGTCTAAGAGTGATATTCGCTCTGTTGTAAATAAATGTTTTCTAATTAATTCCTGATTGTCTAATTACAATAATTATATGATAGTCTAAAACATGCAATATGCTTACTTAATCTGGAAATGAATTTTGTGTTCTGTTGCGTGTCAGAATTGATAATGAAGTTTAAGTTTATTTTGTCAAATTACAGTTATAAAAACATTTGTAGTAAGGTTGTTTACAATAAAAATATTTTTAAAAAGATAAATTGGTGTCAAAGTAGTACCTACAGTGGGTCTACTTTGAATTATAGTGAAAACAAATGTGATGTCAAAGTAGTCCCAGCACATGGGCAAAACAGACCTAAACAAAACTCATTGTTGTCCTACTAAGTTTTTGTTTGAGGAGAACAGTGCCAAATGGGATTTGTAGCCTGAGGTTCAATTGGTACAATAAATCATACATTCAATTTTTTCGGCATAAATCATACGAGTTAGACCTTAAAAACCTTCGAAAATATGTCAAAGTAGCCCCGTTTTACGGTACATGTTAATATCACCTACAAAACTATTTAAAATGTAGTTTAATAGCAACTTTAGGTCTGTACATAAAATCATTACATAGTATATAAATCTTGATATGCATTAATTAAATATAGCAATCTTAAGTAAACTATGCTTTACATGAACCATTATGTGTAGATCAAATTAAATCAGGATTGTTACCAGAGGACTTGGTGTCCCTGTATAGCACGTGACAGTTCAGGGAGCCATGGGGTTGAAGAGACTCAATATGAATCTTAGCTTTAATATTCTTAATCACATATTGCATTTTTTTAATTTATCATGATAACATATTTTAGGTAAGGTACATGTTAATATTACCTACAAAACTATTTTAAAAAATGTTATTTAATAGCTACTTTAGGTCTGTACATAAAATCATTACATAGTATATAAATCTTGATATGTATTAATTAAATAAAGCAATCTTAAGTAAGCTGTGCTTAGTATGAACCTTTATGTAGTACGTGACTATAGTAAAATGCACGAACGAAGGCGGTCGTGTCTATGTGAGTTCTGCGCATCTACGCCATAATGCTTTCAGAGAACCAATAGCCTGTGTACGTTAAACGAGGCGGAATTTGTACTTCCGTGATGCGCCGGACTTCCTGATCCGCCTTCGTTCGTGCCGAGAGCTGTAATCTATTTCGTTGTTTTTAGATTAAATTAGTTATTCATTTCTAGCAATGTTGAATATACTATGTTTCAGATGCTATACTCAATAAAACAATATTGATTCTGTCTCGTAAGTAATGTATTTTTAAACAAAATTTTATTTGAAATCTTTTTCTGACTAGAAATCAAACTGCTCTTCAAAGTAGACATCAGATTCTAGGGTGCTATGATTTCTATCAAATATTTCCATAGCTTAATTTTTGTTTTTAATTTCATGCAAAAAATGGGTCATGGATCGAAACAGTTGGTTATCTGAAGGCGCAAGGTCAAGGTTAGTTGTGGCAGCAGTTCGATTCTCCGCAATTCCTGAGTTTTGTTTCATTCTTATTCGTGGAGTATGGGTTCCGGTCAGGTTTAAACCCGCGACCCTCAAAATTACATGAACTCGTCCCAGTTGTTAAGAGTAAAGGAGTGAATCGACTCCACACCAGTTTAGAACAAACTCCCAGTGAATTACTTCTCAGAATTTCAGAAGACGTACAACATTATTACATTAAAAATCTACATTACTTATGACTCATAAGTTGTGAGACGCCCTGATAATATAACTGGATATCTAATCCAGAATTCATGTGTGTTTAGTCAGATTATATTATGCTGTCCGCCGCTGTGGTCTCGAGGTAGCGTGCTGCCTTGTCGCGCAGCGGGCCCGGGTTCGATCCCCGGTCGGGACAGTTTTTCTGGGTGAGGTTTTTATCGGGGTTTTTCCTCACCTGTACGACAAATGTCAGGAAAACTTTAAGGCCCAAACGGTCCCCGAAATCATATGGCCATCATCCTTATCATTATCATCCTTACCATTATCATCATCATCCTTCACCGGTGTGGAAAACAACGGGAAGCTACCACACCTACACAATTCCCTAGTAAAGCTGTAAGCATAGCATGAAAATGATATGATTGCAGTGAAGGACCTGCCTTCGGGCAGAATTACTATGGATGGATATTATGCTAACATTACATCACAAAAAATCTAATTCTCCATATTAATTGACTACTTCGTTTATTGTATAGTATAATAGAGAGTGCCGCGGGTTCAAATCCGGAAATCTGGCCAGGGTAGTGGATTTTTAAAATGCAAAAATCCAAGCGACAAGATATCCGTGAGTGGATTTTGAGCAGTGGGTCCCGAGTCTGAGGATTTCCGGGCTCGTAAAAGAACCTCAAACCTAAATTAATGTACTTGAGCAAAATTTAACCTATCTTAATATCTCAATTCCCTACTAGATGTCTCATTGAGGCGTGTACTGATCACATCTCACTCACTGACATCTGCAAGGAATTAAGCATAACTAAAAATTAGCATGGTCAAGAAACTCTCGCTAGGGGAGCACTCATTCCATGAGGGACGTTTGAGAATACACATACCTAATAAAGGGTAGAGAAAAAATTGTATCTCTTCAGAATATCTAACGTTAGAATTCCTAATATTTTTAATCTGATTTTTAATTTTTAGAATATGTTGTTTCTTATTGTCTCAGTGAACTGAACCTAGTTCATATTTACCACATCATCCAGTTTCATAAGATCCTTCCTAAGAATTATATATATATATATATATATATATATATATATATATATATAACCTATATATATATATATATATATATATACACCTATTATTCTACCAGTTATATTATATGGATGCGAAACATGGACTCTTACTTTAAGGGAGGAAAGGAGATTACAAGTATTTGAGAATAAAGTACTTAGGAACATTTTTGGACCAAAGAGAGATGAAGAGACAGGTGAATGGAGAAGACTACATAACAATGAACTACATGGTCTTTATAGGAAGCCAGATATAATAAGAACAGTTAAGTCTCGTAGACTGCGATGGGCAGGACATGTTGCACGTATGGGGAATGAAAGACTTGCATGGAAGCTTCTTGTAGGAAAGCCAGAGGGAAGACGCCCAGTTGGTAGACCAAGAATGAGGTGGGAAAATAACATTAACTATGATTTGAGGGAATAGATTATACAGGGAATGATTGGAAAGCATTAGCTCAGGACAGGGATGTATGGAGAGCGTATGTCCGTGCGGCCATGAACCTACGGGTTCGATAGTGCCAGTGAGTAAGTAAGTAAGTAAGTAAGTATATATATACACCGTGTCTATAAAGTCTTTCCAACATTACAACTTCCTATAAGATGAGAACTATAAAAGTTAGAGTTGTGTGGTTTATGACAGAAGAAAGACAAACTCTCAAAGTTTGTAAAGCAATGTCAGTGTACTTCCACAAGTGCACCTCTTGTCGCCATCAAAACATCTCAGCGATATTCAAGTTCTCGCCATACAGTAGTTCTGTGCGCGAGGTATACCTTAATTTTTTTTTTCACTACAGTAAAACTTTATTTAAAAAACTGGCTCTATCGAACCAATAGATTCATGGTCACGCAGACATAGGCTCTCCACACATGCCTGTCCCAAGCTAATGTTATTTCCATTCATTCCCTGTATAATCTACTTCCCTCAAATTGTGACCGTGTCTCATGGTATCATAAAACATATTGCGCTTTCTCCTGGTTTGACGTCATTGAGATTATACCTAAAACAAACAAAAAAACTTTCTTCTGCCACAAACCACACAATTCTAACTTTTATAGGTTTCGTCTTATAGGAAGTTGTAATGTTGGAAAGACTTTCTGGACACGATATATATATATATATATATATATATATATAAAACATGTCCCTGAAAATCATCCGGTCATCATCATCATCATCATCCTTCACTGGTGTGGAAAGCAACAGGAAGCTACCACACCTATAATTCCCTAGTAAAGCTGTAAAGCATAGCATGAAAATGCTATGATTGCAGTGATAGACCTGCCCTCGGGCGGAATTACTATGGATGGATATATAACACCAATTCGAGATATATGACCTTCCCATTTCAATCCCACTATATTTATTAACTCTGGCAATATAGGATAACCATATAAATTATGAAGTTCCTCACTGTGAAACTTCCTCCATTCTCATCTTTTTCACATTAGATTCTGTTCTCGAATACATTTATTTTTTATGTGTTATTTTTATAATTCATTCGTATTAAACTGTTCTAACGAGATGCTAGCATACCAGATCTTGTTAACATCGTACAAATTCATATATCATATGTAAGCCTACATATTTCACGAAATAACTTATTCAGACTTTACCAGTTTTGTGAGTATGATTGTATATCAAATGTATCTAAGGAAAACTTTAGTGTTGTACAATATATCGCTGATGTTAAATAACTGCTTGAAAAGTGCAAGTTTTCTGAGGATCTAGTCACACTAAGTTGATGAACATTTACAAGTGCTTTATAAAACTCTGGCTGAAATCTAATGATGATTTTTTCATAGTGTCATTAAATATATTTTTGTGCATTTTAGCAACATTTTTAACGTAATTTTGTTAATATAAGTTCAGTAGCAATCGTTATAAATAAATAAAAATCGTTGTATAAAATGGTGCATAAAGATTTTTAAATATTCCCAGAAAATTTGAAGAAAATACTTTCACTACATCATGAAAAAACATGTTCCTTATAATAATAATTTTAACATTATCGAAGTGGAAAGCAACGGGAAGCTACCAAACCTATAATTCCCTAGTAAAACTGCAAAGCATAACATGAAAATGCTACGCTTGCAGTGAAGGACCTGCCCTAGGGTAGAACACTGTAGCTAGATTAATTATCATTGTAGGACTATCTGGATCCCCTTAAAATAAGGCATGAGCGAGATAATGCAGAACCGTATATTCCATAGATTATCTTATTCAATATACCATATAGTTTTGATGTCTTTAAAGGTAAGCTAGAAATTTGTGCTTGAAAGTGATATGCAAAGTTTCCGCCTTCTTTAAGTTTATTTTGTATCCACATATTTCTACGAACTTGATAGTTTGCTAAAAATATTCTAGCTTTCCTAAAATCTCTTAATAAATTTCGAGTGCACCATTTTGTCTTCATTCTACACGCCGCGCCGTGTATCTCTTGAAATACCTATAAAGTACTCGTAAATAGTTATAGGGCCTAACTGAAAATGTACGTGCCGAAAAAAAATGAATCTAGTCCGGTTTGGTTGCATAGATTTTGGAAATTATATATTCTCAATCAACAACAAATTTGAAAGCTTTCAGCTAAAAATTAATATTAATGCGGTTTTATGAAATAGCGTGTAATAGGTTCCTTCTATTTTGCTGAATCTGCAGCTACTGGTCTTACCTATTTAGGTATTTTGAAGTTGTATGGCAAACCATTGTTTCCTCTTGGAACCACTTACCGACAATATGGAACTCTTCCTCATTTTGTATTGGAGCTAACTAACTAACTAACTCACTGGCTCTATCGAATTCGTAGATTCATGGCCGCGCGGACATAAGCTCTCCATACATTCCTATCTTCAACTAATGTTTTCCAATCATCCCCTGTATAATCTACTTCTCTCAAATCTTGGTTAATGTAATTCTCCCATCTCATTCTTGGTTTACCAATTGTGTATTTTCCCTCTGTACAAGATGATTCCATGCCCCTCTTTCATTTCCCCATCGTGCCACATGTCCTGCCCATCGCAGTCTACAAGACTTAACTGTTCTTATTATATCTGGTTTCCTATAAAGATAATGTAGCTCACTGTTATGTAGTTTTCTTCCTTCACCTGTCTTTTAAAGACTATCTTTGGTCAAGGAATTTTCCTAAGAATTTTATTGCTGTCAAATACTCCACGTAATCATCTTTCGCCCCTTTAAAAGTGGAGGGTCCATGTTTGGCAGTCTATATAGTATAACTGAAAGAATAATAGTTTATATATATTTCAATTTAATGTTTGTTAAGGTAAGTGAAGTTTCGGACAAGTTTGGGGCTACATCAAATGTAGTGATGATGATAGCATATCGATTTTGGACATGACCCTCGCGATTAAAAATGTCAAATATTCGGTATGCTGGGGAGGTACATGTAGTGAAGAGATAATTTGTTAATATTTAATGTATTCAAGGCTTATTTATGCTATATCTTTGTGACTGAGCTTTATAGGTTTTAATATTGAATATAGGAGAAGGAGGACTTGTGCAGTTTTTTTTTGCTGAATATGTTATGGATACATTTTATCATAATATTATTTTTCTATTATTTTCTTTGTGTTCTGAAACAGTCACCCAACAACTGATAGAGAAATAAAATCGCTTAGATCATGTTGAAATGCAATGAAATTGTAATTCTTTATGTAAGTTATTGTAGATAAATAACTGCCTTCAAGATTTTGGGTTTTTTTCAAATGAGGTCACGAAACTTTATTTATTCTACAATTGTACAAAACGTAACCTGCGCGTGACCGTGTCAGTCATCTTTAAACTACAATGTTATATTTCGGCAGAGTCTCCTTGGGACTGTCGTCCATTTCATCCGCATTAATTTAAAATAACTTGTTTAAAAGCTTATTGGATGTGGAATTCTAAGAGGGGTGAATTCATTTCATATGTGTATGGGCACGAACCCATGTGGGTTACGCAAGAATTAAGTAAATTATAATAAAATAATATAATAATAATAATAATCATAATAATAATAAGATCATATAATAATTAATAATACTTTATTTATTATGAGCAGAGTTAAGGCCATAAGGCCCTCATTCTCCACTCCAACCAAGCACAAAGTACAATATTACTCGCATTTTGTGAAAATGTCAGTGAGAGAATGATACAAAATTACTATCTGCGACGATAACAAGTTTATAAAGAAGATCTTATTATAAGTTATTCTGCGAGTTCAGGTTCTTTGTATGATATCCTTCATTCCCTGCCTTAATTGTTAACCTTATCTCCATCATATGATATGCCTGAGATGACATAAAAGTTTTAATCATTCAAATGCATTAATAATGGATTACATTAAAATATACAAAGTTTCTTAAAACCGGTGAACAAAAGTTAAAGTATGTTTTTTCAATGACACCAGCTGTCCTTAAGATCATATATGGCATTCTACTCCAGGGCATTGCGGAACCTGCTGAGGTTGGGGCACTTGGAAGGCGGATTTATGTTGACCTGTTGATATGATGGCTAATAAATTGTTTAACGACAATAGTATCAGGATCGTCGTATAAACCTAACCCTAACCTAAATCCCAGCATATGAGCGACCACAAAAATGAATTCCTTTAAGAAAAAATCCTGTGGGTCTGAACGGAAATCAAATCCGAGACCTCATGAACTTTATAAGAAGCTCTGGATACAAGACTGACGAGGATGGGTCGAACAAGTAGTCTTTATCCAAACAGTTGTCAAAACTTTTTTTATCATAAGTAATGCCACGAGTGATTTCCAATTTATCTAGAGAATTTGGAAATCAAGAATGGCATTTGTTAGGACTATTTAATGAATAAAATTAAGCTGTTTACTTACAAACCATTTTTTTTGTAATTCTGCCCGAAGGCAGGTCCTTCACTGCAATCATAGCATTTTCATGCTATGCTTGCAGCTTTACTATTTTAATTGTAGGTGTGGTAGCATCCCGTTGCTTTCCACTATTTAAATATAGTTATTTAAAATATTTATATATTTAATGTAAAACAGCGATGTTTGAAACAAATGAGAAACGTGTATTATGTTTCATATGTTCATCATTTGCAACCAGATCATATTATTTATTGAGGATCGCAATATCGTAAGAATGCACCCTAGTGGAGAAAAAATGAAACACATCAAACTGTTTATAACCAACATTATAGGTTATTAATTAATTTCTGATGCCCTATCATGTAAATATGTCAATTATATTATTCTGGAACGTAAATACCTGGGAAATAATACGTTTATGAAAGTGCAAACATTGTTTTTTTTGTGGTATAATCAATTGCTACAAATTATTTTCTATTATATCTCGCAAGCAGTATCTGGTTACATTCGTGAACTGTGTATACTATCTGGGAGCCACTTGCATTCTAGGATTCTTACATCTTAATATATAAATTGTTATATTCAACATATTTCTTAGAGAGTCGATCACTGTAAAATAATGCTCTGATCTATTCAGAATGTTAAAAAGAGGAGTTTGATTTTAATATGATAAAATTAAGTTGATAAAACCGAGGTCAAAAACGACTGTGATTGGTAGTAAATCAAAATTCATTGATATGTGATTGGTCATTGACTGCCATTTGAGGCATGAGTTAAATAGTGTACATAAAAAGTGTAACTAGTAGTATGATACCGGTCTAAAGTACCTTTTGTGTACTTCACAACGAAAAAAGAAATAGTATATTACAATGCAAGGTTGGGAAGTGGTTTACAGAAGCGAGGATATGATTAAAAACCGAGCGATTCCAAGGTTTTTAATTTCCGAGGTTCTGTATAACACTTCACAAAAGAGCTCGTTGTACATTATTTTTTGCGCGATGGTGTTTTCAAAATAATAAATAATGGTAAAATAATAGCATCCTTGTTAGAAATATTTGCGTTCATTATAAACAACTGACTAACGTTAACAGTGTGGCCAATGTTTATACGGTAAATGCCGAAAATAATTTAGTTGAGACTACAGCAGGCCGTGACACCAATCAGTCATAAAATTACGTTAAGTGCAAATTTGTTTTATATTGTTTCAATTAAAGTTCAATTAATTTAAATTGCAGTGATTTGTTTCGTATAATGTATATTAACACCACCTTTTGGATATATTTTTATGTACACATTGTACGTAGTACACATAAAGGGCAGTGGTTTTACTTCTCGTATGAAGTAGGTAATATGTAATATTACAGTATAGTTATTTAGGATAGCAACCCGAAAATTTAGGAAATTGAACTTTGAGTCATGGTCACCATTGCTGTAAGTACAACAGAACGCACTATCTTGCAAAAAGTAAACTTGCATTATTGAAGCCATGTATCGATCTTCAGTTGATATATCGATCTGCCATGATAATTCTTTCCATTATTCTTGTCTCTTTCAGATATTTTTGCTTGCGAGATTACGATTGCTATTATTTAACAATGAATTTGGTTTAAACTTTGCTAGCGTTATTTGTAGCTAATCGATAACATTTTACATTATAAAGACTCTGCGATTAAAGTAATACATAAATTTAGTCTCATACGTAGAATTATATGAGAATATACTATTTTATTTTTAAAAATTCGAATTGATCAATTAATTATGTTTAATATCCTCAAGACGACGATCTTATTTTATGCAATTATATGTACAAAATGTGATTTTCAAAACAAGGATCCAGTCAATAACAGACCGATTATAGGTAAGTATAATAGATAATTATGAATAATTATATTTATTGTTACATGATCAGGACTATTTATGATAATTTTTTTGAAAGATTGGCTTTTATATTAATATTTTTAAAATTCATTTCTATCACAATTGAGGTTATGTATTAAAATGTTTTGGCTCAAGTTACTTACACTTACTCTTGAATTTTCTGTTTATTGTTGTGAATTATAACTCTTCTTCTGTATTTAGTAACGTTTATAAATATTTTAAAATATTTAAAACAATTTTTGTAACTTTAGTTTAGAATTTTTAAGCATTTATTTAAATACTCATATTGTGATGGTGATGGCTATTTTCTCCAGAGAGTATATTACACAGTTGGAACCGGTGGGTTATCGATGGTTGCGATTATTAAGGAGTGAAAAAAAGGCGTTTCATGGAATCCACCCTAGATTAGAGTAACTGAATTGGCTTAAGTGTGAGTTAACTTTTAGGTTGATTACATTTTAAATATGCATAAAACAAAAAAAAAACGATAATCGAAACAACGATAATAATCGATATGTCGTTCGATGGTGGGTTATCGCTGGCTCTGTAAACTCTGGCGCATGCGCACTATTGTTCTATAGGACTTTGAAAATATATCTGGTATGTTAAAGTAAACTTTTCTTAATGTTTTATATAATAATATAAGTACTCTTATATATCCGTCTTCCTCAATTAGAATGGATTTTTGCTTTAAAAACTTCGTTAATTATTAAAATCATGAAGGCCTTTCAAACATGGTTCATCCTAGGCATGCTATTTAACCTTCATGATATTAATAATTAACGAAGTTTTTAAAACAAAACCCCATTCTAATTGAGGAAGATGGATATATAAATGTACTTATATTATTATTTAAAACGTTTTTGTATATTTATGTTAATTCAAATGAAGTTCAGATTTACATTGTAAAAATCAAGATACAAAAACTGTAGAACAATCACCCAAATATAGTCACTTGCTTTGGTTTCTATTAGCCTGTATACCGTCTAAAGTAAATGAATTAACATTTCAATTTGGTTTTAAGATAGTTTTGTCTTAAACTTTGAAAAAAGTTAATTCAAGCTTAATATCAATAATAATAATAATAATAATAATAATAATAATAATAATAATAATAATAATAATAATAATAATAGCCTCTTCGAATGTTTTCCCATAATTACTTAAGAAATCTAATCGTTTAATTTTTACTTGCTTATTAAATACTTGCCTACCTAGTTGGGGAATTTTGAAATATGTATACAATTAGGTACAAAGCCCACCGCTGTGATCTCGAGATAGCATGCTGCCTTGTCACGCAGCGGGCCCGGGTTCGATTCCCGGTCGGAACAGGCTCTTGGGTGATGTTTTTTTTTCGGGGTTTTTCCTCACCTGTAAGACAAATGTCAGGACGCTTAGGGCACAATGGTCCCCGAAAATCATCCAGCCATCATTACCATCCTTATCATGAACACCCTTCACCTGTGTGGAAAGCAACGGGAAGCTACCACACCTATAATTCACTAGTAAAGCTACAAAGCATAGCATGAAAATGCTATGATTGTAGCGAAAGGTCTGCCCTCGGGCAGAACACTATGGAATGGAATGGAATAGAAACCAATTAAATTAATATTTATTGAATTAAAAAAAATCATCCTATATTTTTATCATATCGAAAGCAGTATTGAGATAATAATTTACTGCCATAAACGTAATTTGTTATCAGTTATCAATTCTCAGAATTTCCTCTCAACTAAACATGGGTAACATTGCTTACCAGGTATCTATATAGAATACAACACCACCAATATGTGAGAATCAATGTTTTCTTTCTTTCATCGGCAAAAATGTTTTAATATGCACTGTGATTACAAATTGAACGATTTCATAATTCTAAATGTTCGCCAGTTGTCAATATTAACGCATTATCTCATCACAATTTAAAAGAGATGTAATTGGATTGATACTAACAATAGGAGAAAGATATGTAGAAAAAGATAAAGACGTTTATGCAGTATTTGGTGACCTGGAAAAGGCCTTTGACAGAGTAAATTGGAATAAACTCCTGAAGATCTTGAAGAAAATTGGCGTGAACTGGAAGGAGAGGAGGCTCATAAGTAGTATTTATATGAAACAGCTAATAAAGTGAAGGTAGGAGAAGAAATGTCAGAGGGAAGAGAAATTGGAAGAGGGTAAGGCAAGGATGTCCTCTATCACCTAGCCTTTTCAACGTCTACCTGGAAGACCTAATGAAGAACTGCTTCAGCAATACGAGAGGCGTAAACATGGGAGGAAGAAGAATAACGTGTATAAGATTTGCTAATGATATGGCTTTGCTAGCAGAAGATGCAATGACACTGAGGAACATGCTGATGGATCTAAATGATAAGTGCGAGGATTATGGGATGAAGATAAATATAAATAAGACGAAAGCCATGATTATAGGAAAGGAACCAAAGCAGATAAACATGAAGATTAAAGATGAGGCCATTGGGCAAGTGATAGCTTCAATTATTTGGGTTGTACAATCAGTAGTAACATGAACTGCGGTCAAGAAGTAAAGCAGAGTATAGCAATGGCAAAAAGAAGCTTTCAACAAGAAGGGAAGCATTTTCTGCAGACCTTTGGCAAAAGAATTAAGGAAGAGGCTAGTGAAGTGCTTTGTGTGGAGTGTAGCATTGTATGGTGCAGAGACTTGGACATTACGACGGAATGAGGAAAAGCGACTGGAAGCTTTTGAAATATGGATATGGAGAAGAATATAACATATAAAATGGACAGATAAAGTAAGAAATAAAGATGTATTAGACAGAGTGGGTGAAAGAAGAACAATGCTGGAACTCATAAAGAAGAGGAAAAGAAATTGGATTGGCCACTGGCTAAGAAGAAACTGCCCGCTGAAGGATGCCCAAGAAGGAATGGTCAACAAAAAGAAACTTAGAGGCAGAAAAAGACATCAGATGATAGACAATATTAAAATAAATGGTTTGTATGCAGATACAAAAAGGAAAAACTGAGTTAAGGAAAGAGTGGAGAAATGCTGAGTTTTCAGTGAAAGACCTGCTCTTGAGCAGAACACTATGAATGAATGAATATTGATCTCAGACGTACTCGGTGTGTAGCTACGCACATATTAGGACAACCGTTCATGTGGTGATTCCATTCTTGACCAATCCTCTCATTTATGTCTTATGTGACTTTCTCGCTGGCTGGAGGCGGAGGATTGTAAACATTGCCTTTGACAAAATCCCACAAAATTAAATCACATGCTGTGAGATGTGGTAAACGGGGAGGCCATGTGCAGAAGGTTTTGTCTGTGTTCGTTACGCCATCAATCTGATAGGTGTAGATATAGATATCTCCTTATATCCATACCCCAAAGGGGAGGGGTTTATGTCTTGTTTAAAAATGAACCCGTGTTCATCCTCATTCGTATCAATGAAATTTTCAATATGATAGGTATACGCTAACCATTAAAGAAAAATGGACCAAATACAGTTTTTAAAAAGGCACAAAACTCCAGTTTTTATATCAGTGACAGATTGTGTTATCGGAACTCCTTATCCAGAAAATGTTTCAACTGTATTAATCTTTCCAGATAAACGTAATGTCGCTTAATCATACATAATGATTTGTTCTAGCAAATTCTTATCCCTTTCCATCATTGCTATTAATTTTTACGAAACGCCAGTCTCTTTGCTGGATCATCAGATGCAGTTTTTGTACCAGTTTAAGTTTGAAAGGAAAAAGTTCAATCGCTTCCGTAGAGATCTTTCTCTATGTTGATGTTAGTAGATGCATATGTTTTGTGTGGCAAGTTATTCACTCAGCCTCCTGAGTAACTCTCTAAATGAATCCCAATTGGCAATACAAATCAGATACAATTATACGTAATATCATTGAACGAAGCAGTTACTGGACTCTCCTCGCAAATTTCGGAGGGCTTTTTATGCTACATTGTCTATTAGTCGTCTCTTCACAAACGCTTAGCTTTTCCTCGACGATAGATTATATTATAATCTGTCGTGAAATTGTTAATATTACTTTCGGATTAAAGACGCGGAAAGAGCGCAACGTCTATATTCAAGTCAAAACAAACAATAGTCCCTTCGCGGATATTAAAGCACACATCCGCTACATTGGTTGGTAATGCAGCCATTTTCTCCAACAACAGTATTATAATACTCGTTTCCCGCGAGATGACAAATTAAATATTTTGAAAACTTCAAACTTTATTCTTTCAAATGATAGTAGTAATGTTATAGTCCTTTTACTGTAATACGGTCCACCGCTGTGGTCTCGAGGTACCGTGCTGCATTGTCACGCAGCGGGCCCGGGTTCGATCCCCGGTCGGGACAGTTTTTCTGGGTGAGGTTTTTATCGGGGTTTTTCCTCACCTGTAATACAAATGTCAGGAAAACTTTAAGGCCCAAACGGTCCCCGAAATCATATGGTGTGGAAAGCAACGGGAAGCTACCACACCTACAATTCCCTAGTAAAGCTGCAAAGCATAGCATGAAAATGCTATGATTGCAGTAAAGGACCTGCCCTCGGGCAGAATTACTATGGATGGATTACTGTAATAGAATGCATTTATGTTCAGTAATGCGGAAAATATTACCTTGATGGAATCGTCTAATAATTCGGAACCATGGTATATTAAAGTTTCAGTACAATTTTATATTTTAATGAAAGTTGGAAAGTTCGTTTAATAAAACGCTGTATTATAGGTCTAAGCAAAACTTATTTCATTACTGGTATTCTTGTTTCATTTCGGTTTTGTAATGTTGTTTTTGATTAGATTACGTTAAGCTTGGTTTGATTACGAAACCTAATAGGGTAGGTTAAGTCTGGCTAGGTTAGATTGATGAAGTTATAGTGTCATCATAATTGTGATTATGTTAGATTAGATTGTTTAGATTAGGATATATTAGGTTAGTTAAATTAGGGTAATTGTTAAAATAAATAGTTTGTATGCAGATACAAAGAGGAAGGCTGAGTTAAGGAAAGAGTGGAGAATGTTGAGTTTGCAGTGAAAGACCTGCTCTTGGGCACAACACTATGAATGAAATTGTATCGTATTAGATTAGGTTTGGTTATTGACGATTTTATAATTAATTTAACACTTCTCATTGAAGGATAAATTATATTTGAAGAGAAAAATTCTCGCCTAGACCGAGACTCAAACCCGGGACCCTTGGCTTTCCGGGCCAAGTGCTCTACCAACTGAGCTACCGAGGCGAGTTGCGATCTAGACCCAATTTTTCTCTTATATACATTGTAATTCCCTCGCGCCAAATGCTTGAAACCGTAGCTTCTATCTTTGCAAATGGCGGCTTCTTAGTTAAGAAGACATTTATTGGGAATTTAACACTACTTTATAAAGCCAGTAGGGCTTCTATTGACGAGTTTATAATTAATTTAACACTTCTCATTGAAGGATAAATTATATTTGAAGAGAAAAATTCTCGCCTAGACCGAGACTCGAACCCGGGAACCTTGGAAAAATTTGCGTCTAGATCGCAACTCGCCTCGGTAGCTCAGTTGGTAGAGCACTTGGCCCGGAAAGCCAAGGGTCCCCGACCGGGGGTCAAACCCAAGATTCTTGCGATACCCCGAGATAATAGCGGTGGACAACCCATTATATTTTTATATGTTGGATTTATTAAATATCTGTAAAGTTACAAAAATAATGTGTTCCGCTTTTCCTGGTAATTTTCATATTATAAAAATCTATTTGTTTTTTGCAGGAATCCTGACTCATGAACTATCATACAAATATCCTCTAGATTTGTCAAACCCAATGGAAAAGAAATACAATGGTAATCATCGAAGTTATATAGCAGCCTCTTATGTGAAATTTGTAGAAGCTGCAGGAGCCAGAGTCATTCCTATCTGGTAATCATACGATAGTTTTGTTATAAGTTTTAAATGAAATATAAACTATATATTTTTAGCAATTTGATATTTGGAATGATTTCAATTCTTCATTCAAATTGAAAAACAAAATCAGGAATTATATTGGAAACAATTATTTAATTCAACTAACATTTTGGGATAGTTTCTTTCGTAATTAACAAATATATAGATTTTACTTAAATAAAATGTAAACAATTTCCATATATTTCCATATATTTGAAACCGTAATTAAATTCTAACCTTAATATCTACTTTAATTTTTTCTAAATACAATGCACACTATATCGAAGCCATATTGTAAATAATTTCCGTTTTTATACTAGGTGTTTCAAAAGTGATGGTTGAAAATGTAAGAGTAAAAATTCAAAACGAAGCGAAACAAGGAAGTTAAATTAATATAGGTCCGGAAATTAACCGGAATTTTTATAGTTGGGCCTCGTTGAATATTAATAATAATTCCAATAAAATCAGTAACTATTCATTAATCACGAGATAAGTACGGCGTTGAAGTGCAAATAGGAACAACCACAAAATTTCCAATATGCATTGGTTACCAAATTAATTTTTAAGTTAACGATTTTGTTAGGACAGTAGTGAAATATGTGGATAAAAAATATACAGTACAATATAAACATGTTAACTGAATAATTAATTTGTGGACAATTTTTCATACTTATTTATGTTTGAACTAGAATTTTGTGTTGGTCTCATGATTAATAAATTGCCTCTGTTCTTTTTGGAATCCGTAATTACTAATTAACATTCAGCGCACCCCAAACAGAAAAAAAAAAGTTTGGATCCTTTTTTTTACTGAAATCTTTCTCTTTCTTTTCATTTTTATTCTTTTTCCTGAATTTTTGGACCATCTTTTTAAAACAACCCACAGAAAGCTATTGTTTTCGTAGAGTATTCTGAAGCGTAGTTTTTACCGGCAGAAGAAAAAAATACAGTTCGGTATAATACGCCAGCATTTGCACACTCTTTACGTTAAATATGCCTCTAATTAAGTAATATATAATAACTTACTACATAAAAATATTTATCATTAGGATTAGAGGTAATATTAGTTAGTTAATGTTTTTAATAACATGTGAAACAAATTATCATAAGTAATGCCACGAGTGATTTCCAATTTATCTAGAGAATTTGGAAATCAAGAGTGGCATTTGTTAGGACTATTTAACGAATAAAATTAAGCTGTTTACTCACAAATCATTATTTAACTGTAGTTATTTCAAAATATTTATATATTTAATGCAAACGGCGATGTTTGAAAACAAATGAGAAACGATAGGTACGCTTCTACTGCTTCTTTTGTTTATCACTGCAACCAGATCATACTATTTATTGCCAAAGGAACGCAATATTGTAAGAATGCTCTCTAGTGGAGAAAAAATGAAACATCAATCTGTATATTAATTCATTTCTGATGTCGTATGATGTAAATATTACAATTATATTTTTCTGGATTATTACCTGGGAAAAAATACATTTAAGAAAGTCAAACAGTGGTTTCTTTTTTTGGTGGTATAATAAATTGCTACAAATGTTGACATGTATGCACTATACAATCTGGTAGCCGTATTTCTTATAGGCTCAGTCACTGCAAAATAACGGTCAGACCTGTTCAGAATATTAAAAAGGAGGAGCTTTGTTTAATATATGGTAATTATAACACTGAAAAATATTTCGTGAAACACGACTCTGATTGGTTGTAAAACAGAAATCATTGAAACGTGATTGGTCATTGACTCCCATTTGGGGCATGAGTTAAATAGTCAGTGTAAATTTATGGCATGAAAGGGCCTAAATTACGAGTATGTTCTTCTGAGATATCAAAATATGAAATCAGCTAATTGTAAATATAAGCCCCAATTCCTTGTAATTCTGGAGTCGCTCCAATAACAGTAATTCCAAGGAAGTTATTAAAAATGCACAAAGTATTGTACTAATATGTAACTATTCACCAATATGTGTGTTTTTTAATCCGAAGAAGGTATGAAAAATGCCTGAAAGTTGAATAGGAGGTGGACATAGAAATAACCTAAAGAGCGCCATATAACAATTCATAACATTGCAAAATAGTTATTAATTATGAGTGCAATAATATAGCCTACTTGCGTGAATACACCAAGGGCTAAAATAATACCAACATCGAGCTTGAGGGCGGATAATCTGAATAATGCGCTCTCCAGCTGTTTTTATTTAATCTGAATAATTTAAAATGAATGACGGTCTCCAATTTTGAGGTTATGTTGTTCGAAATTAAATGACAGGCTCCAGCTTGTGTATATATTATTATAATAATGCCAAACCGTTATGTGCTCTACTTTTTTATTATTTCTTTTACATGTGATATTCACTATCTTTCACAATTATCCTTAGATCATGGAATACGTACAGGTTGGGTAATATAATTATTCGACATATTAGGTATGATTACAGTATTTAAATATAATCAAAACATCTTCTATTTTTTGACATAAATATACGATTTTTCTCAGAAAAATGCATAAATTTATTTATACATTACTTTATAATATTATGATGTTAAAAGAAAACTTGAATAATTTAAAATGAATGACGGTCTCCAATTTTTGAGGTTATGTTGTTCGAAATTAATGACAGGCTCCAGCTTGTGTATATATTATTATAATAATGCCAAACTGTTATGTGCTCTACTATTTTATTATTTATTTTACAATGTGATATTCACTATCTTTCACAGTTATCCTTAGATCATGGTATACGTACTGGTTGGGTAACAAATTATTCGATATTAGGTATGAATTACATTAGTTAAATATAATCAAAACATCTTCTATTTTTGGGACATAAATATACGATTTTTCTCAGAAAAAATGCATAAGTTTATTTATACATTACTTTATAATATTATGATGTTAAAAGAAAACTTCTTTACAGATACACTTAATCCAATAAATTGTTATATTTCAATCGTTATATGTTAATGACTCGAAATGTAACATTTTTAAATTAATCTTATCAATTAATTTTGTTAAACATTAATTGCATATATATAGTATATTATAATTCTATTTGTGCTAAAATCTATTATTGGATCAAAAAATCACAAAGAAAAAAGTGTTTGAGATTTTATTTAACAATCAACCTAATGAAATGAATGTAAATATAAATTAAATGGTTTTTTCACATCTAACTAACCTATCCAAAACATAATATTTATGTTTTCTTTTTATAGGATAAATAGATCAGAGTCCTATTACAAGAAAATTATGTCTTCAATAAATGGGTAAGTATTTCAATTGCACAAAAATACAGCATTTTTTTTTAAATAACACAGATAAGTGAAGACAGAAGGAGGCATCAGGATAGCGTAAGTCATATTTTGATAAATCCTGTTGCAGTGTACTCTGGCCAGGAGGAGCAGCTGAATTCGATTTTCCAGACGGATATGCAGCTGCAGGTTGCAAGATTTATAAGATTGCTCTTGAATTTAACAAAAAGGGTGACTATTTCCCAATTTGGGGAACCTGTCTTGGCTTAGAACTACTAACTTATGTTGCAGCAGATCAGAGAGAACATCGAGCCGACTGTTATTTCTTACAATGATGCACTCCACTCGACTTTACTCCAGGTGAGAGCAGATACAAAACTACTTCCTATTTCTAATCTCCTTCTTCATTTTTGTATTCTTCGTTTTCTTTGGTTTATTTTCTGTTCTCTATTTTATTATTTTTCTTTATATTTCTTAATTAATTTTACTGTTAAGCATTAGAAAAGGCATCCAGGAAAAATGTATTGGGACCAAAAGTAAAAAAGTTATTGATTACAATAAATAATAATAATATAATAATAATAATAATATATAATAATAAAATAATAAATTGTATAATTTGGTAAAAAATTACTTTGATCAAAATGTCATTCCAAGAAATGTTTGGTATCGTCAATATTAATGTTTTATTATATTGAAACAAACGGAGTGTAAAATTGTATAATATTTTTAATAGACCTATTTTATCGCTCTTGACAAATATTTACTACAAAACCTTCTAAATTCAAATCATGATAGATTGACATGCTACGAGTTAGTGAAAACCCCAGGAAAACTGGATGAATGTAGGCAAATTTCTGGATGACGCGTAAAATAAGAACAACACTCGTAAATACGTAAAAAAAATGTAATTATTCTATTGAGTAACTCTGCTTAGCCTAATTGTAAATGTATTATGTAATTGTAATGTTATCTATTTTTTACACGCTTTACATTAGCTTGACCTGTATCTATCTATCTATGGGAATCTTTCAACGCGATTTTCACCCACTTAAGATCATTGGATCGATTTGAAACTTTGTATACTTGTAAAGGACCCGTGACAATATAATACTGTCATATTTAGTTTCTAAAATCCTGGCCAGAATCATCAGAAAATCAAAAAAAGTGCCTTTGTATCTATGTAACGGAATATTTGAACACGATTTTCATCCACTTAGAAACATTGGATCGACTTGAAACTTTGTATACTTGTAAAGGACCCGTGACAAATACAATATTTTCATATTTGTTTCTAAAATCCTGGCCAGAATCGTCAGGAAATCAAAAAAAGGCTATTTGTATTTATGTAACGGAATCTTTGAACACGATTTTCACCCACGTAGATACATTGGGACGACTTGAAACTTTGTATACTTGTAAAGGACCAATGACAATACAATAATTTCATAAATGTTTCTAAAATCCTGGCCAGAATCATCAGAAAATTAAAAAAATGAAAACTGGTATAATAGATTGCGGTTGCGGATTTGTCGACTTTTTAGTCAATCGTTAAGAGCTCAGTTGGTAGAGCGGTGAACTCTAGTGGTATATAATTTCAGTCGCTGGTTCAAATCCGGCTGGGAGGATTTTTTTTAGAAGAGTATTACTTTTAGCTCATACTACAATAGTATCGAATTTAAAGATATTTACATTTTTATCTTATTCTGTAAAATATTAAAACTAAAAAATAAAAGTAAATAATACTTTTAAAAAACTAAAACAACACGCTTTATTGGAAAACTGAACTAAAAAATGAAAAGTAATTTTAATTTCCAACACGCTTGGGATAAAATTATAGTGGTCAACACAAAAATCATCTCCAACACATATAGAATAAAACTAGAGTTATCAACAAAAAGAAAATACGAGTAATTTTACCATCAAAAGCGTGGGGTGCTTTTTATGATTTGTACATTTTCTTCTTAGAGAGACTTTACTTTTACCAATATCTGTTTATTTCAAATGTATTAATTGATATAGAGTGCCCCAAGCTTTTGATGGTAAAATGATTTTCTTTTTGTTGATAACTCTAATTTTATTCTATATGTGTTGGAGATGATTTTTGTGTTGACCACTATAATTTTATCCCAAGCGTGTTGGAAATTAAAATTATTTTTCATTTTTTAGTTCGGTTTTCTAATAAAGCGTGTTGTTTTAGTTTTTTAAAACTATTATTTATTATATTAATACTTGACATGAATTTATTGAACTGTCAAAATCACGTAACACTTGCTGTCCCTGCAATCAATTTGTATAAAATAACATTGTGTATACGTACTAATACAGTCCTGCTGTTACTACTACTATGAAACGGGAATTGAGGATTCTATCAAAAATAAAAATTGAAATTCCACAGTTTTTTAATTGTTCACCTGTTTTTTTTTCCTTTTTCTTTTCTGTAGAAGTAATATTTCTGTATTATTTTATCGACATAATATACAATTCAATTCTATCCAACATTCTTTTAGTGAGAATAATACCATTTATGGATGGAAATAGGCCTATAGGAACTTGCCAGAGTTACTTTAACGAAGTATATTAATAATGAAAGAATAAAGTATTCTGGAGAAAATAAATGAAAATGCAATTAGAACAGTGCATCAGTTATTTATAGATTTCAAAAAACGTTTCAGTTAGGAAAAATACTCTTTACAGAATTGTGTTTGGATTTGATTTAACTACGATTTAACTACCCAAAAAAATATATGAATATGCACCTGAATATGACGTTATGAAAATTACCAAGTACGATCTGGGTTTAGATATGAATGTTGTTCACCAGGTTACTGGTTTATCCCGATGACATAAATATTATTATTATTATTATTATTATTTATTTATTTGTTTATTTATTTATTTATTTATTTATTTATTATTTTCACTTTAAAAAGTTTAAGTTAAATTACTTTTATTTATTTTTCTAAAGAAGATTAATTCCGACCTTGTACGTATAAGAAAAAATGTTAATAAGGTGGCAGGAAATGGAAAAGTATTTTTAAAGACCTGTAGAGAAAATAGTTTTACGTAAGAACAGAAAAGTCGGCCGTGGTGGTGGACTAGTGGTTATGCTTCTTGCCTCTGGTCTCGAGGATCGCGGGTTCAAACCCGGCCGGGGTCGGTGGATCTTTAGGACGGAAAATCCAAGGAGCAGTCCTCCGGGAGGGAATTAAGCCGTGGGTCCCGAGTCTGAAGATTTTCAGGCTCGTAAAAGATCCTTAAGCCTGAACAAAAAGGCATCTTTGTTTCCTAGATATCAGTATGAGGCGAAACGCTGATCACGGGCCACTCCAACGACATCTATACGAAAACAAGTGTAAATAAATTAGTATGGTTCAATTTCTTCCCTGTAGAGGGAGAACGCCTAAATTTCGTTGAGGAAAAAAAAAAGAGGGCTAACCAGAAGCACAGAAAAAATCAAGTACTACATATGAAAATCTGCCATGATCAAAATATGCAGATTATGACACAATAATTGTAGGTAATAATTCTTATTAAAAATCAATACCGGTGCATTAAAATATATAAGTCCATTGTTAACAATCAAAATTATACATATGAATAAATGGAAATTTCACAACATGTGACGCGGAAAATTTTTCTAAGTTGTAATCATACACCATATGCATGCGTCAACAAATGCGAAGCGGTTTACACTATGGAATCACGACATTGCAGCCAACACACTGTCCAGTTCTGGTAACTAGCTGTATCGATGAAACCAAAGGCGCGTGGCAGGAGAGAACATAGGGAACTAGTAGCCATGCAAAAAAAAAAAAATCTCACTAATATTAAGGGTAAAAAGTTAGATCTTTTGTAGGCTGTAGAAATTATAAATTTAAAAGTATTAAAAAACACTGTTAAATTCTCAACTTGATTTGAATGAATCCCCTTTGTTAAATTTAAAACTTTAAATAAATATTGTTTGTATATTGTTGGCTTAGATCAGGTTGGCACAACCACAATTCATAATTTGTTAAAACATGTCTGAAGAAGGTACAGTGTACCGAAACAGCTGTCACTGAATTATATAATAAATATGAAAATCAAATAAACCTACGTTTTATATTTTTATTTAATTACTAACTATGGATTTTCATCAAGTAAACACCAACTCAATTGATTATTTAACAGCTTAATTAATACCATTTACTTTAATCCCTCTTTACATACCCTCTAAAGGTTTATTATTAATAATAATACTAATAATAATAATTATAATAATAATAATAATAATAATAATAATAAGAAGAATCATAATGAATAATAATAATAATGTTCTTTCTTGTGTATATCTTATTATTTACAGATTTTCACAAAAGTAAATTGTTTGGCAAAGCTCCGGCTACAATTCTTAACATCTTAAGTACTCAGAAAGTAACAGTAAAATTTTTCATCAATATTGTGTTACAGAAAAGGTAATTTAATTTTCAATCTGTACCCAAACACTAAGTTCCTGTCCAATTTAACTGACAAATTTTCATGCAATATTATTTTTTTTATTTTTTTTTTTCCCAGAATATGTCGCAGTTGAATCTACTGAAAGAATGGCATATCCTATCAAACAATGTTGATAAAGATGGTCTGGAATTCGTATCCACGATTGAGCATCGTTTATACCCATTGTATGGTGTCATATTCATCCAGAAAAGAATGCTTTTGAATGGAAACGCAGCAAAAACCACCCACATTTTTCAGAAGCCATAGTTGCATCACAGTTTTTTGGAGAATTTTTTGTCGATGAAGGTAATCATAATATTGATATCTCTTGGAAAGAGCAATCTATGCTTTTATTTTGGATTTTTCATATTCCCATGTGAATGTTGGATTATAATTTGTATTTTAAATATTCCAAATAGTTCTGCTATCAATGTGTTTGTGTTGGCATAAGGGTCAGAGCATGTATAGTGATAACCGCAAATCACAGTAATTCCTCTTACCATTATCTAAAAACACGTTCGCGATAATTCTCTCTGCTCAAGCATTAATTGACAGGTCTACAAAGAAGTCTAGGACCTCTTTTATGAAATAGGCCTACTACTTTTAGTAGGAGGATCACTTCTTAGAATTGTAAAATGTACTAGTTAACGTCTGGAAAATCCCATTTCATATCATAAATAGTGAGTGGAGAAAAATTCATTCGAAACCAATGGTCTTAAATCAAATAAATTTGAAATTGTATGAGGTGAGTTATTAAAAATATGTTCTCACTCACTATTAATGATATAACCTCATAATGTTTACTTCCCAACATTAATTTTAATACAGTCCTAATCATAACCCTATATTGCTAAATTTGCTACACTACTTTTAGCAGTTACCAGTATGAGTTTATGCAGAAATAACGATATAGAAAAAAAAATATTCTCTCCTCTCAAATACTTGTCATTTTTCTCCTCCCTTAAAGGAAAAGTCCATGTTTCGTATTCATTTAACTGGGAGAATAAGAGTTTTATATTTTTTTCAATTTAATATTTTTTGAAAGAAGTTGGGAGACAAAATTCCCTGTCATGAGAAATAGCATGCATTTCCATAATTGAGCCTACTTTTTTTTCTGCACCTCATTCCTGTTTGTAATTATTGTTCCTAGATATTTTGAACTCAACCGCTTCTTCAAATTTTCCCTCATTTGTCATTAACATTCCATTTCCACTAGGCCTATATAATGAATTTCTATTATATTATATCAGTCTGGGAAAGCTGAAGATAAAACAGAGAATTGTTTTGAAACATGTCCAAGAACAAATCAACATTAGTATTGAGGTAAGATGTCCAGACCAAAAATAATATAATTAAAATAACCTCAAAATATAACTTCCTAAAATTAAATATGAATTTCTATGTGTGACCATATATTCAGTTTTATTGAAGTTTACTTCCAGCCCCAATCTCCTAGTGTTGGCCTTTAGTATCTCCTCGCTCTCGACTAATAATACATCTTATTTACCATTTCGCAATATAATTAAATATAAATAATAAATAAAATGGATTAAATATAACCTAGATATTAAAGAGATTCTTAAATAAAGAAATACATAGGCCCTATGTATTATCACAAGATGTCAAGATTTTCCTTTACGATATTACGGCGTAAATAAACACACTTAATTTCTTACTTATTTTAGGAATTCTCACTATGAGGTATATTCATTAAGGTAGAATTTTTATCACGTGACCTCATATTGTTCTTCTTATTTGACTATAAACTAGTTTCGGAACATAGTTTCTGTTCCATCCTCAGTATCGTCACGGCCGTTGTTCTGTCGTCTTGAAGAGCTGCCCTTCGCTCCTTCCATTTCAGTCAGTCAATGGAAGGAGCGAAGAACAGCTCTTCAAGACGACAGAACAACGGTCGTGACAATACTGAGGATGGAACAGAAACTATGTTCCGAAACTAGTTTATAGTCTAATAAGAAGAACAATATGAGGTGAGTGATAAAAATTCTACCTTAACACTTAATTTGTTTAAAATTTCACTTAACATTTATTTCTTTCAACAATTATCAATTTGTTCACAAATACAACTCATTCAAACTTCTTTCAATTTTTACCACAGTCACAACTATTTTCACAGTCACTGCTGAATAAGTTCGCCATAATTTCTCGTTCATTTAACACTGTCCACCGCTAGACTGACTGGGTCTCGTTTCCGGTCCCCTTTTATAGGCGCGAGGAAACTTCTAGAAATAGTACCGAGATATTTCGAAGCCTAGAATCCTCTGGCCAAGGATCATTCCCGAAAGGGGAGGGAGACACCGGTAGAACCGTCTGGTAAGACGCTCCAGACACTTAGGCCGGTTTGTGCTGGTCCTCGCGATTCTCGCCCAGCCCGCGCAATTAAACGTCGCTATGAGACACGTAAAATTATATACATACCAAGGCTATTAATTTAATTTCAGCTTGCAGTCTTAACATCATTAAGTTAAATATTAAATATAATTATATATTTGTTACTGTTACATTTAACTAATTTCCAATCTCATTTATAGTGCAATAATGGAAATTGTTAATGCATATAACCAAAAATACATTTAATTTAAGTTATTTTATTGAAGTATGACAAGATAAATTTTATTTTCAATATTAATAATTAATATTTTTGTTACAGCACGCAAAAATGAACATAGATTTTCATCCGAGTCAGAAGAAATATCTTCCCTAATTTATAATTTTCCAATCACTTATACAGGATTGCGCTGGGTATTTGAACAATGTTATTTCTTCAATTAATCTTGTTAGGTGTTATTTGTGTTACACTAGAATTGTTTATAAAACCCTCCTGTGTAACAGGAATCCAGATAAATACTATTTCCTTCAACTCATTACATGCAAGCCAAAAACTTTTAACCTCAGTTCTGTTGTCCAGGCAGCTTTCCAAGAGCTTGTGTAGAGTAACCCTGTGAACATACAGTATAAGATGGAATCTATTTGTCACACTGTTAGTTACATGTTTTTATAGCATTGTTGATTATTGTTATAGTTGAGTATTTGTTCAAACATCTAAAAATAAAATGAAAATATAAATTAATAAAAAATAGATCTGCAAATACAGGAAAAATGACATTTTGTTGTTTAATAAAATTAATATCAGGTCTGAGAACAAAAATTAATAATAACTCGCTCTTCATGTGAAAAACGAGCAATTTTTCTTTATTTATGAAAACATCAAGATTTGTCAATACTAATAAAATTCATATCAAATTCCGTTGAGGTGAATAGTCATAAGATAAAAATTAAAATTAAAAGGTACCTGTTGGCAGGTGCCGTCGTCCTCAACTTTGTTAAAATGATGTATGTGAAATATTATTAACTGGAGACCTTTCGGCAGTTAACTTCCATCATCAGCAGGATGAGTATGCGCTACTAGTCAAGACGCTGTAAACGTTGCAGGTCCTGATGCGTCTACAGTAGAAACTGATTGGTTTTTAAGTATCTCATATAAGGGATTGTATGTTTGGGGCGTGTTCTCATTCAAAAGTAAGTTGTTGTCGACTTGTTTCAAGATTTCAAGCTCTTCCAGTAGATTCATTTTAGCTGGTATTATTTCTCGGTGAACTATCGATAAAGTGTGTTCAATTGTGTGCATGCGATGACCAGCGTTAATTATTTGTTTAGCTTAGCTTGATTTACCACCCGCGTACATAAAATTTCTGACGTGTTCCTTATATATTATGTTGAAGTTTCTATTTGTCCTGCCTATATAAAACTTATTGCAATGTTTACATTCAATAGCAAGGGAGTTTACAAATTGACACGTAAAGATTGCTATAAGTTTTATATAGGCAGGACAAATAGAAACTTCAACATAAAACATAAGATACACGTCAAAGATTGTATGTATGCGGGTGGTAAATCAAGCTATGCTAAACATATAATTAATTAACGCTGGTCATCGCATGCACACAATTGAACACACTTTATCGATAGTTCACCGAGAAAGAATATCAGCTAAAATGAATCTACTGGAAGAGCTTGAAATCTTGAAACAAGTCGACAACAACTTTCTTTTGAGTGAGAACACACCCCAAACATACAATCCCTTATATGAGATACTTACAAACCAGTCAGTTCCTACTAGAGATGCATCAGGACCTGCAACCTCTACAGCGTCTTGACTAGTATTACCCGTTTAAGGAGTAAGTGCAGTTGTTGATGGAGGGCACTGCAGTCGTGTTTAAGCAGGAATAGAACACGTGACACTGTTATCTATGACTGCAGAGGGGAATGGGACGTGGGACGCTGACAGTATACACTGCCTTATATGACGTCACGTGTAGCAACAAACAGGGCTTCGTAATTCTCCGCCTGCAGAGATATCTGAGTGACTAATAGCGCATACTCATCCTGCTGATGATGGAAGTTAACTTCCGAAAGGCCTCCAGTTAATATTTTACATACATCATTTTAACAAAGTTGAGAACGACGGCACCTGCCAACAGGTACATTATAAGTTTTATCTTATGTCTAGATTTGTGCAATAACGAAGTAAACATATTGACTGACTTACCAATATTCTAAATATTATTAGTGTTGTGATATTGAAACGGGGATATTCAATCCCTTTGTCTTGTTCAGTGGTCACAATTTTGGCTCATGAAATGTAAGTTTGCTGGTTCGAACCTCTCTGCTATTTTGGACATATGGTACAAGACATTATTCAGATTTTTAATTAACATATGCGGGTGATATAACCTGCAATATCATCGATAAACAGGAGATTGGATGGGAACCGACAAAATTGGCTACTTGAAATCATGGATGTCAAAGACATTAATCAACCGAGTATCTATCTATCTAGTATTATAATTATTAATCAAAACTCCATCCATGCATACAAAACTCTTTGGGCCGACTGTTTCTATTGATGTGCCATTCGGTTTGCAAAATTAATAGACAAGATTGTCTAATTTAAAACTTGGAACTAATTTTCGTTAATTTAACTTATCATTATTTTGAATTGTTACTTATTCGCGAAGATTTTTATTCAATATGTGTCGACAAAGGACTTTGTGGATTGTATAATGATTAGAAATATATAGGTACTAATTTAATTAAAATGTTAATTTGTTTTGTAGTGAAAGACTTTATTGTAGAAAAGAAACATTATATATATATATATATATATATATATATATCAATAAAGTTAGTAATTCAAACAACCAGCTCATAATTATTTTCATTTGTATTTTCTTCAAAAGGTTTAGTTGAAATTATAAAAGCGAAATTATTCTATAATTATATTGTACAAATGTGGTTAAATGTGTTGTGGTAGGTGTAATTGTATATATAGAAAGAGCAGGAATGATCAGGTTTAATATTTTGTGGTGTGGTGGTTAAGATTAAGATTTATTTGTTTGTGTGACGGGGGAGATAACCTCAGATTATTTTTCACATCTTTATTGTTTAACCTACGCAGTAATATAATTACTCAGTTTTCAATAGAGTTATTAGTATTGGCTACATGTGATTACACATATTCAATTTGTATTTATTTTTTGCCGTCAGCTTTACAATCAAATGGCCAAAGCCTGGTATAATGTACAGTTAATGTGCCTTTATAATAATTACATTTTAAAGTAAATCAATACATGCTGTACATTAATGTTATAATAAATTATTTAATACACCTCTTGAATTGACATATTGAGGAATTCAGTTAGTATTTTGTGTGTGTGTGTGTGTGCGCGCACGCGCGCGCGCGAGCGAGCGCGTGCATGTGGGTGTACGTGTCTGTGGGGGTTTGTGTGTGTGTGTTGTGTGTGTGTGTTGTGTGTGTGGTGTGTGTGTGTGTGGCGCGCGCGCGCGCGCGCGTGCATGTGGGTGTACGTGTCTGTGGGTGTTTGTGTGTGTGTCTACATATGTTTATGTGCATGTGTATAAGCGCGCGTGCGTCTGTGTGCATCTCGTCTCTGTGCGTGCGTGTGTGCACGTGTATCATCATCAGGGAACGGAAGTTCATGCCCTAAAACATGAAGAATATGTATGCATTTATGCCGTAAAAAATAGCTAAATATGCCACAAAATATGCTGTAAAAATTAGTAAATATGACACAAAATATGCATAATCATTCTGAGATTATTTTAACAGAATAATACGTAATAGGTTTATAGATAACTTACGTTTAGTCTCTGGATTTTGAAGTGCTTGCCTCATTGCTGAATGCTCCATTGCAGTTCACAACTAACCAGTGACGTATGTTTTCTGCAGTAAATCTTCGCCTGTTGTCTCTCAGCATAGCTTTGTAACGCGAAAAGCTTCGTTCTACGTCGCAAGAAGTAAGAGGGGCTTGCAAAAAAACTGTGAGCTGTTCTATAGATAACTTTGTTGGTTTGTTTGGTGTTTTTTTTCTTCGAGAATATCTCGAATTTCTACAAGTTTATAATAGCCAGGGTTTTTGGAAATAATATTTTCTGTTTTTTCTTTCACTATATCTCCTACATTTCCCGGAAAATGATATTAAACTGGAGATCGTTCTGTCGAAATCTGCTAAAGACTGCAGTAAAGGAATACCAACTGCTTCCAATGACCTAATTGCTTTAGGAATAAAATGAAAATGAGATGATATGAATACAAGGTTGCTTTTTTAATTCATTGTCCGATACAGTTTTCTGTGCTAATTGGATAGATGCTGCTTCACTTGAATCAAAAATATTTATAATTTCTTTAATTTTAGAAAAATGTCTCTGAATAGTATAGAAGCAGCTTCCAGCCATGTGCCCCAACGGGTTTAAAAATTGGCTGTGAAGGGAGGGGAACGTTCAGGGGCTATTGTCTGAACTTTTGAACTCTGGACGGAGCTTTCTTAAATACTTTCTTAACAGATGACACTAGCTTGTCCACTAAAGGATAACATGTTCGAATAGTCTCTGATATACGATGAAGGCCGTGTGCAAGACATGTTAAGTGAATCATATGAGCGAATATACATTTCAGTGTTGTACCTGATTTTATCATATAACTAGCAGAATCCGTTATCAACAGGAGCACATTATCGTACTTAATGCCATCAGGCCACAATATTTTCAGCGAATCAATAACAAACTGAGTAATTGTTGCATTGTTAGTAACTTCTAACACTGCAACATTCAGAAGATACGGAGTTGTGGGATTTTCTTTACAAAGAGCTCCAACTATAAAATTCGCTATGTAACGACCTTCACAATCCGTCGTTTCATCAACACTAATCCATACAAATTGATTCCTAAGAGTATTCTGAATATTTGATATTACACTGTTGTAACACTGGCTTACATATGTTTTTCGTAAAGTACTTTCATCTGGTACATGTTCGTTGTTGGTGTATTTCTGAAGTAAATTTCTTAGCGTTGGATTATTGAGTTTAAAGAGAAGAATATCGCATTCTATAAAAACCTCACACAAGTCTGAAGAAAACTGAGTTAACCTACTACCTAAACACTCCGCAAGTTGTTTTTGCTTTGGATTATTTTCCGTTTCACGTTTTTTAATTACTAATTCCTTATGTTTGGATGTGTTTATATGCTGTAACACTTGAAAAACCGTTTCTCACTGCCTACTTTTTTCTCACATGCTTTACCAAAATAAAAATTCTATATCCGTGGAAATAAACTCGTTACGAAATTAATTTACAAATGATTGAAGTCTACCTGAATTACTTAATTAATGAATTAATAGCGGTATAGAAAGCCCCCTTAACAGTTTACATCCACTTCACCATACGCAAAAACTAGACACTTTTTCAATGAACGAAGACACAACTGCTCGTGATTCCGATGCATTAGCGCGTTTACTGTTGACCTTCGCTGGCATGTGGAATACATACGGGGATTCACCAACGGAACCGTGTAAAAAAATTGATGTCACCTCACGAAAAACTTGAGGGACTCCCAATGGGTGTTGCCATTCATCGTTAAACAAAATTCATAAACATATGTTAATCATGTTTACTACGTTACATTTTTTAATTAACTACTCGTATTTAATTTAAATTAATAAAATTTTAAAATTTAAAAACTTTTAAATATTTGAAAAATACAAATAAATATACCAAAAATATACCAAATATGCAGCTTCCCTGCATAAATGTTAAAATATGATGCATTTAAAATAAAGGTAAAATATGCACTTTTATGCACAATAAAAACAATATTATTGTATTCCGAAATTTGCGATTCGTGTAGATAATCTTTCGGCATATTTGCACAACGAGAGAGAACAAATATGCAAATGCATGAACTTCCGTTCCCTGATCATCATATATGTAGATAAAATTGCCTACGACACGTATTAATTGGACTATCTGCTCTCGCTGTCTATGTTGGGAAATGTAGCCAGCCCAGGTTCCAAGACTTGAAGTATATTTACCCCGGTAATTTTTAATTGTGTTCCGAAATTTGGGTTGAAATTTTGAACAATGCCTTTATGATTGTTGTTTTAATATTCAGATTGTTGTCGTTTTGAGCAAGTATCAGGGTGGCAGTCTTTTTGAGGACTATTCTAGCAAGTGCTCTGTGTACCTGGGAAAACAGAGAAAATGCATATGAGAATAGCTGGTCTCGGGACTTCATGACATTTAGCATGGGTATGACAGTCTATCAAATTTTACTTTGTATAGTATATATGAGGAGATTTTTAACCGAACTTGTTCACTTAATTTATTTTTTTCTTGAAAAACCAGAAATTCTAATCTCTTAAATTTGTATTCATTTGATATAAACATCTACATTCATACACCAATTTCAATGAGATATGTCCACAATAAGCTTGGCAGAAATTCGAGAACCCCGAAACTTTTATAAATTCTGGAATGCAGACTTTCACGGCCGGTAATCATGACATTAATAGATTCCGGGCTATGTGGCCGTAAGTCTATAACTGGTTCTCCTTCCAAATGTTTCTCCCTCAACTGCGGAGGGCATCTTCAGTGGCGAGCGCCACTGTGGCAGTCGAATCTACGACAAGGGAACACCACCTTGAAGCACTCGCCACTGAAGATGCCCTCCGCAGTTGAGGGAGAAACGTCTGGAAGAGACACCAGTTATAGACCATGGCCACATAGCACGGAATCTATTAATTTTATAAATTCTTTTTTGCATTTTCCTATGTGAAGAGAATCATTGCGATGGTAGTACAATAACATAGCTACCTAAATAAAATTAAAATTGATTTGATTTATTGTAATATAAATGCCACAGATTTTCTAAAAATTATTTGAGGATTAATTGCATAACAATACGAAAGCTAATAACATAAAATATCCAGTAAAATTGTATATTTTTATCTGATTGTAATGAGTCTGATTAAACTTTAATTCACGTTATTTATTTACAGAATTACATTGAACTAAGATTACGGTAGCTACCCAGTTTTATAAGTACCGTTATATGAGTTTTAAAAAAACACAATCACAGTTTTCTATGAGAGAAACAGTTTATTGATTGTCTTGTACTTACTTACTCACTGGCACTATCGAACCCGTAGGTTCATGGCCGCGCGGACATGAACTTTCCATACATCCCTATCCTGAACTAATGATTTCCAATCATTCCCTGTATAATCTACTTCCCTCAAATTATAGTTAATGTTATTACCCCACCTCATTCTTGGTCTACCAACTGGTCGTTTTCCCTCTGGCTTTCCTACAAGAAGCTTCCATGCACTATTGTCCTGTAGAATATAATTTTAGTTCACACTCCCCTTGCAGTGCAGTAACGAACTCTCAATATCTGAAAAAGTGTAGCATTATGGAGACTTTAGAATAGTGCAGATGAGCAAGAAGACAAATAGCAGTTGGTCCAAGTAGTCTGAAGATCGGACTAAATTAAATTAAAAATACGATATTAACTTACTTTTCAAACTCTTATATCAGCTTTTATTATTTTTTATTGCATTTTATTTATTAATTTATTTATTTTTGCAATGCGTAGATAAAAAAACCTATCATGGCCTTGCGGCAATTATACGATAATGGATTGGCAAGTTTAGACAGTCCATGTCAATACAGTTTATAACAGAACAAAATATTAAATATAAAAAATAAATAATAGTTTTAAAAAACTAAAAAAACACGCTTTATTAGAAAACCGAACTAAAAAATGAAAAATAATTTTAATTTTCATCACGCTTGGGATAAATAATTTTACCATCAAAAGCGTGGGGTGCTGTTTACCAATTAATATATTTGACAATAAACAGATATTGGTAAAAGTAAAATCTCTAAGAAGAAAATGTAAAACTCATAAAAAGCACTCCACGCTTTTGATGGTAAAATTATTTATCCCAAGCATGTTGGAAATTAAAATTATTTTTCAATTTTCTAGTTCGGTTTTCTAATAAAGGTGTTTTTTTAGTTTTTTTAAACTATTATTTATTTTATATTTTTTATATTTAATATTTTACAGAATAAGATAAAAATGTAAATATCTTTAAATTCGATAGGCTACTATTTTAGTATGAGCTAAAAGTAATACTCTTCTAAAAAAAAAAAACTTCCCAGCCGGATTTGAACCAGCGACCTATGGATTACTGAAATTATGTACCATTAGAGTTCACCGCTCTACCATCTGAGCTGTTACAACGACCGACTAAAAAGTCGACAAGACCGCAACCTATTATACCAGTTTTCATTTTTTTGATTTTCTGATGATTCTGGCCAGGATTTTAGAAACGAAATATGAAATTATTGTTTTGTCACGGATCCTTTACAAGTACACAATGTTTCAAGTCGATCCAGTGTTCCTAAGTGGGTGAAAATCGTGTTCAAAAATTCCGTTACATAGATACAAAGACACTTTTTTTTATTTTCTGATGATTCTGGCCAGGAATTTAGAAAATAAATATGAATGCATTGTATTGTCACGGATCCTTTACACGTATACAAAGTTTCAAGTCGATCCAATGTTTCTAAATGGGTGAAAATCGTGTTCAAAAATTCCGTTACATAGCTACAAAGACACTTTTTTTTATTTTCTGATGATTCTGGCCATGACTTTAGAAATAAAATATGAAATTATTGTATTGTCACGGGTCTTTTACAAGTATACAAAGTTTCAAGTCGATCCAATTATTTTAAGTGGGTGAAAAATGCGTTGAAAGATTCAGTTACATAGATAGATAGATACAGGTCAAGCTAATATAAAGCGTGTAAAAATGACGCAATCTACACAAAATAACGTGCTGGTAGTTGTAAAGTGCTGAAACTTATCCACGTTCTAGAACTTCTCCACAGAGAACTCTGCTGCCATATGCAGCTCACTCATAGCTCATCATCCTATCAAAAAACTTAATTAGCGAATTCAGAAGGAATCTACCTATCAGGTTCAGATCAGATCGCAGCAGAACTGATAAACTCAGGGGGAGAAAAATTGATGGATATAAAATACACCGGTTGATTTCGGAAAAAGAAGCTCTTCCAGAGGAATGGAAAGAATCGATTATCGTACCAATTTATAAGGAAGGAGATAAAACTGATTGTATCAACTACAGGGGCATCTCATTACTTTCAACTTCGTTCAACATTCTAATAAATATATTAGTAAGCAGACTTGCTCCCTATATTGATGACATTCTAGGTAGGAGATCATCAATGTGGATTTAGAATAAACAGATTTACAACAGATCAAATTTTTAGTTTAAGACAGATTTTAGAATATAAATTTGAATATAATGGTACTGTACATCAACTATACGTAGACTTCAAAAAGGCATACAATTCAATTAAGAGGGAGAAGTTGTATAACATCCTGCTGGAGTTTGGAATTCCTAAAAAAATTACTTAGACTTATATGAATGCGTCTAAATGGCACAAAGAGTAGGGTGCGTGTAGGCAAATAGTCTTCGAATACTTCTGAAATCCACAATGGGTTGAAACTAGGAGATACACTATCTCCTCTACAATTTAATTTTGTACTAGAACATGCCATCAAAGAATGAAGAAGGCCTACACCTCAATGGTATTAATAAGATGTTAGTTTATGCTGTTGATGTAGTAATATTGGGCAATAGCGAAGAGATACTGAAGGCCAACATGCACACACTATTGAGTAACACTAAGAAATTGGGACTGGAAGTAAATGTCAATAAAACTAAATATATGGTCACACATAGAAATACGTTACATAATGTAAATGGACAGGCAATGACAAATGAGGGAAATTTTGAGGAAGTGGCTGAATTCTAATACCTAGGAACAATAATCACAAAGAGGAATGAGATGCCCAAAGAAATTAAACATAGGCTTAATTCTGGAAATGCGTGCTATTATGCATTGCAGAGACTCTTGATGTCCCAACTCCTTTCAAAAAACAACAAACTAAACTGAAAATATGTAAAACTATTATTCTGCCAGTTATATTATATGGGTTGTCGAAACACTGACTCTTACTTTAAGGGATGAAAGGAGATTACGAGTATTTGAGAATAAAGTTCTTAGGAAAATTTTTGGCTCAAAGAGAGATGAACAGACAGGTGAATGGAGAAAACTACATATCAGTAAACTACATGGTCTTTATAGGAAGCCAGATATAATAAGAACAGTTAAGTCTCGTAGACTGCGATGGGCAGCACTTGTAGCATGAATGGAGAATGAAAGACGTGCATGGAAGCTTTTTGTAGAAAAACAAGAGGGAAAACGCCCAGTTGGTAGACCAAGAATGAGGTGGAAAAATAACATTAACTATGATTTGAGGGAGTAGATTATACAGGGAATGATTGTAAAACATCTTAGGATAGGGATGTATGGAGAGTTTATGTCCGCGCGGCTATGAACCTACGGGTTCGATAGTGCCAGTGAGTTAGAATTAGTTCGACCTATTCAATTGTTCTCAATTTAAAAATCTTCATCGATCCTACTTACTGTTAGTAAATTCCAAAAATGATCATGATAATATATATAGCTATATCTCATAGGCCTATATGATGTGTGTTTTTATGGGTGTTACGGCTCTAGCGGCCGCAGCTTTTTGTTTTTTTAATCAAATTCGGCACATAGCAACAAATAAGACAAATAAGTTCAAGCTAGTTAACCAGAAAAATCGGACCGTTGGGAGTAGTATTTTCATCTGAAGCGAAAATTTAAAAATAGCTCTGACAGCCAAAAATTTTGATTTCTCGAAACGAAACTCGTTAAATGTCATTCATATAAAGTGAGAAAGATATTCCCCAAACGTCAGCGAAAACCGATCATTATGAGAGTGGAATGCCTACATGAAAACAGAAATTTAAATCACACTAGCGGCCGCCATGTCTGTTTTTTCTCGACATTACTGTATACATAATATAGCCTATTTCGCAAACCAGCAAAATAAGACCATAAATTCAACTTACTGAGGAATTCGCATATTTTATGCAGTTCCTGTGTGACATACTTTTTATAATATAGGCCTAATAAAGCCCCTGTATAACATTTCAGGACTTTTTTTTTAAGTTTTCCCTCCTTGATAGAAAAACTCCGGTGCTTCCCCAGGGAATCTTGTTGCTCGGATTTTCTTATATCCCCGATATGCTTAGCGATCCCAAAACTATAGATTCCACGCTAAATCTCAGTCATTTTTTAGTTTTATCTTTCATCCAACAACCCCGAAAACTATGGAATCGATAATAATATCTGTCTTTTTCGATCATTTTATACATGTCCCCCGTCTCACCCCCACCCTAGTGATGATAAAAGTTTTTTTTTTTTTCATCAGAACCGTCATCGTCAGCTTATAGCGACCCCAAAAACATTGGTTTCCACATTAATCTCGGTCAGTTTTGACATTTTATTTTTCTCCCCTTCTCTACCCCTCTAAGTGTGCTAGGGGTTAAACTTGAGTTTATAATCATTGGGATACAGGAATTAGCTTTTCAACCTCGAAAACTATGGATTTGATGCTAATCTCTGTTATTAATTCTTGCAGCTCCCATGCCGATGCGTGGCTGAACTTGGACTTAACTCCAACAGAAGCTCGTGGTCAGGAGGTCCTACCACGGTTTTTAGTTAATTCCGAAGAAATTGGGCTATTGAGGTTGTTCTCGTGAAAATATTTAAAAAAACACAGAACTTCACCTATCCAACGTAATAGACGTCGGAAATGGCCATGACCAAAATTTATACATTTTAAGGGATTCGACATTTCGACATTTGTCGAACCAACGGATCTGTTCCTCTTTAGCGCTGCAGTCGTTCTTAGAAAAGTTAACGCTTGTATTCACTCCATTCCGCGCGCTTCCTTCCCACCACGTCAAACAACAGCCAGGATAACTTTGCCAAACTTCCCACAAACAGTGTTATGGATATTGATCACTGAATGATGTAAGGTTAATTATTACTTCTTCACATTTAAGTAGGTCTACTGACGCTCATTGACTTTCATTATTTGCTTAATAATAGTTATTTCACCTATACGTGCTACAGTGTTCATGTTGAGTTGATAACACTGGACTTCAAGTGTCCCCCAAGAAGGCTCAAAATTATGAGTAGTGAGAGGGGCGAAAGGAAAGAGAGAGATAGGAATGCAGAGAGGGAAATGATTTACCGAGGCAGAAAAGGAATTAGTTTAGTTTGCATATCTTACGGGGGCATAGATCCGTTGGTCAGACTATATATATAAAGCGTCACTGCTATAAAGTAAAAATATTCTCTTTAATTTGCTTACTTGTTATAGTAACTACCAGGTGGCAGTGAAGACAGTTCTCGCTACATCTCGCAATAATGAAATATATGTATAGTCCACTGCTGTGGTCTCGAGGTAGCGTGGTGCCTTGTCACGCAGCGGGCCCGGGTTCGATCCCCGGTCGGGGCAGTTTTTCTGGGTGAGGTTTTTATCGGTGTTTTTCCTCACCTGTAAGACAAATGTCAGGAAAACTTTAATGCCCAAACGGTCCCCGAAACCATATGGCCATCATGATCATCCTTATCATCATCATCATCATCATCATCTTTCACCGGTGTGGAAAGCAACGGGAAGCTACTACACCTATACAATTCCCTAGTAAAGCTGCAAGCATAGCATGAAAATGCTATGATTGCAGCGAAGGACCTTCCTTCGTGCAGAATTACTATGGATATATATATATATATATATATATATATATAGAAAAATAAATGTTTGTATTAGATTTGCCCGGTGATCTAGAGGTCCTCGTTCAAATCCCGTCCAGGCATTAATTTTTCTTATGTCATATAGCTATGTATATATATATATATATTGTGGAATGCAACGGGTACTACCACACCTATAATTCCCTAGTAAAGCTGCAAAGCATTGCATGAAAATGCTACGATTGCATTATATATATATATATATATATATATATATATATATAAAGGAAATGAAAGGAAAGGAAAATTGATGTTTTCACTGAGATGCTAAATTGGTATCGCGCGATATCATTGTGTGTGTGTGTGTGTGTGTGTGTGTGTGCGTGCGTGGGTGCGCGCGTGTGCGTGTATGTATATATATAATGTCCGTTAACGCTCCAGCAGCCACAATTTTATTGTTTCGTCAAAACAAAACTTCCTGGACTAATGTTTTCCAAACATCTCCTGTATAATTTACTTCCATCAAATCATGATTACCAGCAATTAATTTTAAAAAATGTAAGGTCGAATTCGTTAACCAAAAACAGACTATTATGTAAAATTAAAATATAAAATTATGGAATATTCACCTGAAAGGTTAATTTTGAATAATACCTCAACGGAACACATCATGAATCTTATAAAAGTGGACTGTTATGTGTAGGAATTTACCTAAAATGTAAATTTAAAAATTGCTCTAGCGGTAAGGATTTTATATGTTTCACTACGAAACCCAGTATATACTATTTAAATAAACCGAGGAAGTTATTCTCCAAAAATAGTGAAATCCGACCATTATAAGTGGTGGTTTACCTGAAACGTGGAATTAAAGAATGGACCTTAGCTACACCATGTTTGATTCCATAGAATGTAATTAATCCTTAAATTGGCAATTTGTGATATAAGATATATATTAGTTTAATATATTTAATAGTTTTAATAACCTCAAGGCCGAAGAAATGTAGGAAGACCAAAACGACGTTAGAAGGCCGACCTGTAGCATAAGGTGCATCGGGGAGCGGAACAGGCCAACAGGCCTATAACTTGAAGAAGATGATGATGAATAGTTTTAATATAGGCCTAGTGGAAAAATGGATCGGTAGTTATTATTTAAATTGGAGTTAAATTTGACTACAACATGCAAATAGGAAATAACTTCAGTTATGCACAAGATGGCATCAGAAATTGAGTTTCTCCAATATATCAAAATAAATTATATATATATATATATATATATATGTCCACCGCTGTGGTCTCGTGGTAGCGTGCTGCCTTGTCATTGGGCCCCGGTTCGATCTCCGGTCGGACAGTTTTTCTGGGTGAGGTTTTTATCGGGGTTTTTCCTCGCCTGTAAGAAAAATGTCAGGAAAACTTTAAGGCTTAAACGGTCCCCAAAATCATATGGCCATCGCAATCATCATCAATCATATTCATCGTAGATTAAGCTTAGGATTAGGGACTCTCCTGGCGCACCACTATCATATCATCACCCATCATATCATCGGGGGCAATGTAACTCCGCCTTCCAGGCGCCCCAATCTCAGAAGTGGGTTACAAGTACGCCAGGTCAGGAGAGAACACCAGGAATATCGAATGATACCCTGGGGCATTTGCAATATATATTATATATAATCAAATTTTTGACATTAAGCAATGCAAGCTTAATATTACATAAGAAAAATATATATACACACATGTCGGTGTGTGTATGTTCCGAAAACAAGCAAAATAGGACCATAAACTCGAAAGCTGAGTAATTCGCTTTTTTATGCAGTTCCTGCGTGACTGAATTTTTAACTCCATTGAATTAGTGTGGACAAGACTCAAATATAAAATGTTAAAATGTTAATGTTGATAAAAATTTTATTTTTATATTGATTTCCTTTAAATTTGTTAATTATAAAGGGGGATATTATGACATTATGATTACATTCAGGCCTAGGTAGTTTGAACGTGACTCCCTCGCCACATGTCAATTTGCAGAGTTTAGGTAAACGTGTGGAAGATATTGAGATCAAATTGAGAGAAAAATGTGTGCATCATATCAAAATATAGAGAGAAGATATTTTTCTCACAGATCGCATTGACGGCTGTCTTGATTTTAATAATATTTGTGGTAGTGCCTATTGATAAAAATTCATCTCAAAAGAAACCAATTTTGTTCGTCAACTCATATGTATTTAAAGTATGGACTGTTTGTTTGCCAGCGGGTGATCAATAACAAATACATTTTGTCAAGCTAAACTTAACGTAATCAATGGTAAAATAATAACAGTTACTTTAAAAAAAATATATCTGTCGGGACCGGTCGGGACTCTGTGGAATGTTTGTACCGCTGGCTTTAGCACCTTTCCGGGAAATTCTTGTTCATCTAGCGAGAAATCGTGAACGCATGTTGGCGGCACTGTCTTTTACACTCTAGCTTTGAATATTCCCGATAACTCACTAAAGTTCCCTACCATTTCCCTACTCACATGAAAAAATTAAACTTCTCTGCGATTATGCCTCCATCTGTTTGTAGAAAGAGACGATATTGCTCGACTCTTGTCAGAACATTTTTTTTAGCAATGACTGTCAAGTTTTAGTTTAGTTTGTAAACTTCGTTCTCTGTGTTAAACGGAGTTGGACGTTTTCGGAGTTTATATGTATCTTCGCTTTAAATAACTAATGTGTCAGATGTGACATAAATTGTTTTATCTATGTTATAGTTAGTTAAAGGGTTATGTTACACTTCAGTAACTATAAACGTTGTGGTTTACTGCATATTATTGGAAAAGGCTGAATTGGAATAAAAAAACTTGAATATGAGTTCCAATTTTAACATTTTCTCGTATCAAACATTGATACATGCTGTTGCAGGAGCAACGGTAAGTAGGATTTTCAACAGTATTTTAGTTTAGGAGTGGGAATTCGCATTTAAGATACGATAATTTTATTTTTGATGATCGTATACTGAATAATAGCCGAGCGATTTGGGCATAGTCCCTTGGTGTAGAGCTAAACTACTTGCACTTCTTCGAGCCCCCATTGTGAAGAAATTTTTTTTCATAGAATTTCTGCCAGTATGGAACTAGTAAGGAATTTGGGTAGCTATATGCTGACCACATATCCTAATACTGGGTAGATGATCATCCTCCTCTGTGAATAACACTTGTGGATGTGAGACATCAGCTGACTGGCAGGCCTGTTGTGCCAGAGAGGTTTAGTATACGCCTACTTAAAAAATCTCTGCTTGTGTTAAATACAACAAGTTCCATGGTGCGAGAGGCATAGAAGGCTCTTGGCCTACCAGCCAGCTGCTGATCTCACATTACATGTTAATCACAGAAGTAGACAATCATCCAGCCAGTGTAGGGGTGATATGTGGTCAGCATGTTGGGTCCTCCAGCCATTATAGCTGGTTTTCTTGACCTGAGCTCTGTTAAAAATAATGTAGTTCAATTTCTCTAACTTTAGATTTGACCTGTATTCAAATTTGTTAATTTAATAAAATGATAGGTAATTTTTCAAAAAGTTCTAAATAGATCCTAATTAATTTCTTGGCTCAACTTTACATTACTTTGTTCCAAAATTTTCCATACTATATTCTTGCAATACTCATACTTCTCTCATCTTTGTTAACATTTTGTACTATTTTAAACATTTTGCAAAGATACTTATAACATTTTTGTACAATTATTAAATATTATCTAGGTATGCAAATTGTTGCATTTATTTCCCATTAAAGTTCTACAGAATCGTAATGTGCATGTGTGAACACTTAAAGAAACTTCGGCTCAACTGAAACTTCTACTAGCGCTTTATTTTTCATTTAAATTGTTCTAAACTATAGTTCTTTTGTATTTACTAACATTATTTAATATTTTTAACTTTTCAAACAATTTTTATAACATTATTAGACAATTTTGAAGTATTTATTTAAATATGCAAATCACAATATTATGACACTATTAGACAATATTGTGATGCTGTTATTTTTTCCGCAGAGTACATTACTTAGTCTATGATTTTTCTATCGCTGTTTTGGGTTATCGCTGGTTGGATCAGTGTTAGGGAGTGATAAGTAAGTGTACACCCATTTTTAATAAATGTTTGGTAATTTTTATATTATTGATATATTTTTTTAACATAGATTTGGGGATTTATTGCAAATATTAGTCATTTTAATTTCATAGCGACGTATAGTAATCGAGGATGATAATCGATATGTGGTTTAGTTGTGGGTTATCGCTGGCTCTATAAACTCTGGTGCATGCGCACTGTTGTTCTATAGGACTTTGAAAATATTTCACGCTAGTTTAAGTGCAGTTTTTCCGAAACTTCCACTAGATGGCAGACATATCTGTGTAATCAGATCTACCAACATTCAGAATGAATTCCAATACATATTTTGTTAGGTTCCAATGGGACAAGTTAGTGTACACCAGGTTAGTTTACAGTTTATTAAAATAATATCTATGTATTTTGATGATATATTTAGTTTAACATATTTCAATACTGGACAAATTTGTATGTGATTTATTTTTAGGTATGAAAGGGCAAGTTAGTGTACATCTATTTTTTATAAACTTGTTTGCGAATTTATTGCAAAGATCGGTCATACTGATTTCACAGATGTGGTTCCATCTAGCGACAACTCCATAAATGTTTATGCAAGCACAATACTATTCTGCAGAACTTAGAAAAACTCAGATGAAAGTAATCTAAAGTTTTTTCTGATTTCTTTTTATTAGATCACACTTTTGTACAAACTAACTAACTCACTGGCACTATTGAACCCAGAGGTCCATGGCCGGACGGACATAAGCTCTCCATACATTCTTATCCTGAGCTAATGTTTTCCAATCATCCCCTGTATAATCTACTTCCCTCAAATCATATTTAATGTTATTCTCCCACCTCATTCTTGGTCTACCAACTGGGCGTTTTCCCTCTGGTTTTCCTACAAACAGCTTCCATGCATGTCATTCATTCCCCATTCATGCCACATGTCCTGCCCATCACAGTCTATGAGACTTAACTGTTCTCATTATATGTGGCTTCCTATAAAGACCATGTAGTTCATTGTTATGTAGTCTTCTCCATTCACCTGTCTGTTCATCTCTCTTTGGTCCAAAAATTTTCCTAAGAACTTTATTCTCAAATACTCGTAATCACCTATCCTCCCTTAAAGTACGAGTCCATGTTTCGCATCCATATAATATAACTGATAGAATAATAGTTTTATATAAGGAGTTGGGACGTCAAGAGTCTCTGTAATGCATAATAGCAAGCATTTTCAGAATTGAGCCTATGTTTAATTTCATTGTGCAACTCCACTCACTTGTCCTTAGCGGTCTGCTTCCATTATACAATGTACCCCTATGTGTGACCATATATTTAGTTTTATTGATACACTTTTTTACAATCCAATGAAAATTATTATACACTGTATTTCTTTTAATTTCTATTAATAAATGTTATCATTATCAAAACTGCTAACTCCATTTCAGACTTACAAGGAAAATATCAACCGTTGCATGCCAAAACCTACCTTGAAATTTCTCTCAGAGAAGCATTGTGATGCGGTCCACCGCTGTGGTCTTGGGGTAGCGTGCTGCCTTGTCACGCAGCGGGCCCGGGTTTGATCCCCGGTCGGGAAAGTTTTTTTGGGTGAGGTTTTTATCGCGGTTTTTCCTCACCTGTAAGACAAATGTCAGGAAAATTTTAAGGCCCAAACGGGCCCCGAAATCATATGGCCATTGCAATCATCATCATTCATATTCACCTTAGGTTAAGCTTAGGATTAGGGACTCTCCTGGTGCACCATTATCATCATCATCACCCATCATATCATCTGGGCAATGGTAACCCTGCCTTCCAGGCACCCCAACCTCAGAAGTGGGTTACAAGTACGCCATGCCAGGAGAGAAACCAGGAATGTTGAAAGACAAACCTGTGGCATTTGAAAGAAAAAAAAAAGCATTGTGATGTACAAAGACCATGTTTAAAAAATCTGCCTTTTTAACTACAAGGCTCAGATGTTGAAGCCAGAATCCATCAATAGCAACCTATTGAGTCATAATGGTGGTTGAAAATGAGAGAGATCTTTCTCTTGAAAACTAATTCCCATGTTTAAAGAAACATAAAATATGAGGGAAGATGTAAAAAAATGACTCATTAATTTACGAATTAAGAACCTCATAATGTTATTTCCCATATTTAACTATAAATAGCAACCTACTTTACAGATCAAATGGGCTCCCTGCTTTAGTAAGAGCAGAGTGGAGTGAGGCAGGACATGGCACGTAATGAGGGTTATCAAATCTACCAAGTCTGCAGTTGTATTACTTCCCTATTGTTTAAATGAGAGATTTGGCACTGGAGTGTAGTGCCTTGCGGTTAAAAAGGCAATTTTTTTTTATGTAGCCTTGGTACATCACAACACTTCTCTGGAAGAAATTTTAAGGTAGATTTCGGCATGTAATGGTTGACAGTTCCCTTGTTAAACTTGAATAGTTAACAAAAATAAGTCATCTTAATCTTATTTCCATTATTTTTGTCCAGTGTACATTTCAGTTATTTTAAAAAGCCTGGTCATCAACTTAAAACAAATTAATATAAATGACAAACATTATTCAAGAATTCACTCATCCCCGGGAAAAACTAGAGAAGTCAATTTTTTTTTTCTTCCAATTTTAAAAAATTTGTTTGCTGTTAATTTATACTGTTCATTATATTGCTTCATATGGTATTAACTAGATAAGTCAATTCTTCATTCTGTTAGCTATAATAGACTTTTTTTTTTGTCTTAGATAAAAAGGAGAAAGTTCACTGAGAAAAAAAACAGATATATTAACGTATTTTGTTTGTGCACATTTTCAACTTAGCTGGGTTTTCCCAGAGGAGTGAATTATTGTTCACTATATTATTCATGTCCACCACTGTGGTCTCGAGGTAGCGTGCTGCCTTGTCACGCAGCGGGCCCGGGTTCGATCCCCGGTCGGGGCAGTTTTTCTGGGTGAGGTTTTTATCGGGGTTTTTCCTCACCTGTAAGACAAATGTCAGGAAAACTTTAAGGCCCAAACGGTCCCCGAAATCATATGGTCATCATCCTTATCATTATCATCATCATCCTTCACCGGTGTGGAAAGCAACGGGAAGCTACCACACCTTCACAATTCCCTAGTAAAGCTGCAAGCATAGCATGAAAATGCTATGATTGCAGTGAAGGACCTGCCTTCGGGCAGAATTACTATGGATGGATATTATTCATAGTCCACCGCTGTGGTCTCGAGGTAGCGTGCTGCCTTGTCATGCAGCGGGCCCGGGTTCGATCCCCAGTCAGGGCAGTTTTTCTGGGTGAGGTTTAATTGGGGTTTTTCCTCACCTGTAAGACAAATGTCAGGAAAACTTTAAGGCCCAAACGGTCCCCGAAATCATATGGCCATCATCATCATCATCCTTCACCGGTGTGGAAAGCAACAGGAAGCTACCACACCTACAATTCCCTAGGTAAGCTGCAAGCATAGCATGAAAATGCTATGATTGCAGTGAAGGACCTGCCTTCGAGCAGAATTACTATGGATATTATTCATTTAACTGAACTAACGAAGAAGAATGTTTAAATGAAGCAGGCATTTTCTGGAAAGTTAGCAAATATTAAACACCAATCATTCAATAAGCTCATATAGTCTCAAATGTTCATTACATAAAAAATCTTAATCATATTTCAGGTTTTTAAATTATAACTATATAAAATTTTAGAAAACAAATGAGAATATGATGGTACTGTACAACTATATGTAGACTTCAAAAGGCATACGATTCAGAAGAGGAGAAGATTAGTTAGTAGAGGGAGAAAAAAGTTGGTTAGACTTATACGAATGTGTCCAAATGGAACAAAGAGATAGGGTGCGTGTAGGCAAACTGTTTTTGGATATTTTTGAAATTCTATTGGTTTAAAGCAAGGAGATGCACTATATCCTCTACTATTCAATTTGTATTAGAGTATACAATTAAATCTTTGGAGAGTGAAGAAGGCCTACAACTCAATGGTTATTAATAGGCTGGTAGGTTATGCTGGTGATGTGGTATTATTGAGCGAATAATGAGGAAATACTAAGGGCCAACATGCACACTCTGTTGAGTAACACTAAGAAATTGGGACTAGAAGTAAACATCAATAAAACTAAATATATGTTCACACCTAGAGATGCATTATATAATGGAAATGGAGAACTAATGACAAATGAAGGAAATTTTGAAGAAGTGGCTGATTTAAAGTAACTAGGAAGAATAATCACAAATAGGAATGAGATGCACAAAGAAATTAAACATAGCTCAATTCTGGAAATGCGTGCTATTATGCATTACAGAGACTCTTGTCATCCCAACTTCTTTCAAAAAACATTAAACCGAAAATATATAAAACAGTTATTCTCCCAGTTATATTATATGGATGGTGAAATGTGGACTCTTACTTTAAGGGAGGAAAGAACATTACGAGTATTTGAGAATAAAGTTCTTAGGAAAATTTTTGGACAAAAAAGAGTATCAACAGACAGGTGAATCGAGAAAACTACATAATAGTGAGCTACATGATAATAACATGAAATAGGATTGTTAAGTCTCGATAGACTGCAATGGGCAGGACATCTGGCATGTATGGGGGATGAAGAAGGCAGGGAAGCGCCTGTAGGAAAAACAGAGGGTAGTACTAAGAATGAGGTGGAAGAATAACATTAACTCTGATTTGAGGGTAATACGATTATATAGGGGATGACTGAAAAACATTACCACATGATAGGGATGTATGGAGTTGCTTATGTCTGTGCAGCTATGAGTTAGTGAGTTAGTTAGTTATAAAACATTAACTCGTTCATTTTGTAAAGTGACCCGGTTTTCTTGTACTCTTCCTATGAAATATTTTGTAATACTTTGTGCATTGTCAGTTTCTGGTGGACTAGTGGTTACCATCCTTGCTTCATCTTGCAAGATTCGTAGGTTTAAAACCAGACGAGGTCAATTGATTTTTCAGGACATAAAAATCCCAAGCATAGGTTCTTTCAGAAGGGAACTAAAAACCATGGATGCTGTACCGTAGATGTACAGTATGTAAAAGAACATTAACCCTAAAATAAAAGTTTCTGAGCAAAATTTGTTATCCGTTTCACATCCAGTTTTGAATTGTGATGCTAATGATCTTAGCTATTAAAGAGTGTCATTAAATAAAATGCTAACTTTGTGCATCTCTTGATTGACTAAGTGTTTTGTAAAATATACCACTAATAGGGGGATTATGACTTCCCTCACATTCTCTTTATTACCTCTTTACTATTTTTCTTTTACTTTTTAGTATTTAGAAAGTCAACACAGCCTTGATTTTATGATTTCTGAAATAGAGCTTATAACATTTAAACTTGAAGAGAACAGGTCAATATAAAAAAGGAACAGAAATTTAAATATATATTTAAGTAATTTAAATTCTTACTTTTTACTGCATTTAAATTTTTGATCTGCTAAGAATTGAATCTAGATATATCAGAAAGCAGAAATGCTACTACCAGAATCAACACAGCAGACTAATTTTGCCAACAAATGGTCACTCATCCAGATTCTATGTCTGTCTATAACCATAATTCCCCATATGGAGCAAAGGTGCTATGTTTTGGGAATTACTTATCCAAGCTAATTTATATTAATAAGTAGGATCTTCTTGGTGATAAAATTGTATTATATATAACTAACTAACTCACTGGCACTATCGAACCCATAGGTTCATGGCCATGTGGACATAGGCTCTCCATACATTCCTAGCCTGAGTTAATGTTTTCCAATCATTGCCTGTATAATCTACTTATCTCAAATCATAGTTAATGTTTGTCTCGCACCTCATTCTTGGTCTAGCAACTGGGCATTTTTCCCCTCTAGTTTTCCTACAAGAAACTTTCATGCACGTCTTTCATTCCCCATTCATGCCACATGTCCTGCCCATCACAGTCTATGAGACTTAACTGTTCTTATTATATTTGGCTTCGTATAAAGATCATGTAGTTCACTGTTCTTTAGTCTTCTCCATTCACCTGTCTGTTCATCTCTCTTTGGTCAAAAAATTTACGTAAGAACTTTATTCTCAAATACTTGTAATCTCCTTTCCTCCCTTAAAGTATGAGTCCATGTTCCGCATCCATATAACTGGTAGAATAATAAAATATATATACAGTCAATATGCCCATTTCATCAATTAATGTTTTAAAATGGTCAACACGTTTCCACAGCCAAGCTGTCATTCTCAAGACCAGATATTGATCTTGAGAATGACAGCATGGCTGTGGAAATGTGTTGACCATTTTAAAACATTAATTGGTGAAATGGGCATATTGATTGTATATATATTTTAATATTTTATCACCAAGAAGATCACTTGTGAATTAAATGGTAGAATAATAGTTTATATATGTTTTAAGTTTAACGTTTTTTTTGAAAGGAGTTGGGACATCAAGAGTCTCTGTAATGCATAATAGCATGCATTTCCAGAATTGAGCCTATGTTTAATTTCTTTGTGCATCTCATTCATATTGTGATTATTGTTCCTAGGTATTTGAATTCAGCCACTTCCTCAAAATTCCCTCATTTGTCATTAGCTGTCCATTTCCATCATATAATGTGTTTCTATATGTGACCATATAACAAACTAACTCACTGGCACTATCGAACCCATAGGTTCATGGCCGCGCGGACATAAGCTCTCCATACATCCCTATCCTGAGCCAATGTTTTCCAATCATCCCTTGTATAATCTACTTCCCTCAAATCATAGTTAGTTATTCTCCCACCTCATTCTTGGTCTACCAACTGGGCGTTTTCCCTCTGGTTTTCCTACAAGAAGCTTCCATGCATGTCTTTCATTCCCCATTCACGCCACATGTCCTGCCCATCGCAGTCTACGAGACTTAACTGTTCTCATTATATCTGGCATCCTATAAAGACCATGTAATTCACTGTTATTGAGTCTTCTCCATTCACCTGTCTGTTCATCTCTGTTTGGTCAAAAAATTTACCTAAGAACTTTATTCTCAAATACTTCTAATCTCCTTTCCTCCCTTAAAGTAAGAGTCCATGTTTTACATCCATATAATATAACTGGTAGAATAACAGTTTTATATATTTTCAGTTTACCGTTTTGTGAAAGGAGTTGGGAAGTCAAGAGTCTCTGTAATGCATAATAACATGCATTTCCAGAATTGAGCCTATATTTGGTTTTATTGATATTTACTTCTAGTCCCAATTTCTTAGTATTACTCAATAGTGTGTGCATGTTAGCATTACAATATATATTATATATAGTCTTTTAAATGTTTAATTCTGTGATTTGGGGTTTTTATTGACTATGCATAATACAAGCTAATTTAGTTATACTTATTTCACATAGCCGATGTTGGTGAGTGGCATATAGGTTAGTTTATCACTTCAAAGTTATATCTATTAAGCAAATAAGCTATTACTTGGAAAGGAAAGGCCAATTAAATTTTGTTCAGATGCTTTAATTTAGGCTTAATGTTCTTTTACAAGTCCAAAAATCTTCAGACTCAAGACCCATGACTTATATTCAGTCCCAGAGAATTTGTCCCTTGAACTTTTTCATCCTAAAAAAATTCATCAACCTTGGCCACATTTTAACCAACGACCTTCAGGATCAGTAGCAAGAAACTTAACCCATAGACCACCGATGCCAAGATCCAGATAATATGCAAGCCTAATATTGCTTACCTTTGATTATTGAAAGAGAACCTATATGTTCAACATGAAAAGTTTTTTTTAACATTTCTGATAAAACCTGTTAGTGTCAGATAGTACTATATTGTTTTGTGATAAAACAAATGTGTGTGTGTGTGTGTGTGTGTTCTAATGCCACCCACTGCACTTTACATTCTTTGGGTTCCACACTGGACATATAGTTGACATAATATTTTTAATTTATGTATCACTTCGGCAGACCAATTTACGTAGGTGATACATTGTTGTATTGTGTACAGAGAGGAGTATAAAAAAAACTCCATGCACGATAGACCTAGAAGGCCCTTGGCCTACCAGCCAGCTGCTGACCTCACATCCACATGTGTTAATCATAGAGATAAATAATCATCTAGCCAATGTAGGGATGACATGTGGTCAGCATATCAGGTCCCCCAGCCATTATAGCAGGTCTTCTCAACCTGGAGTCACTACTTATTGTAGCTACCCAAATGCCTCGCGTTACTGAGTGGGCACCGGTCCCATACTGGCCGAAATGTCCATGAGAAGATTTCTTCCCTCATGGGGACTCGAACCAGTGCAAGTTCCGTAGCTCTGCACCAAGGCTTCTTGCCTTAACCACTTGGATACGGTGGTGGGACAGAGAGGAGGATAGGATAAGTATATATTTACATGTAAAGTGTGCTGTATGAAGGGTGATGAAGAGAAGGGAGAAGGTGAAACCTGGTGCTGGCACATAACTTACTCCTGTCAAAAAGCACAAGGTGGCCACCAGGCTTAACATTCCCATCCAACGGACAAATTGCTGTCAAAAGTAGCACATGCCTTCTCAATATATGTATTGCAGAGTAATTTACAATTTAATGCAGGAATCCAGTGCACAATCAAGCAACTAAAAATTGTATATCCCTCCTGGTCCCAAAATTGAAATTGTTACAATTAAATTAATTCAAAATAATTAATTAACAGTTAAAATTTTCATGTCCGCTGGGTATTGAACCCGATCCCGCTAGCCAGGAAGCTGGCATGCTACCCACCTGATCCAGAATGGTGGACTAACAACAGAAATGGGCTATTCTTTACAACCTGTGATGTAACTTTTTAAAAATTATTTCATAAACTCTTGTCAAATTTTATTCTTAGGGTTTCATTTTTTAATTTATTTCTCACCTTTTACAATAATTTTTACATTCTTTCTAAAGATTATTTCAATATATTTTTCTAGTATCTTTAACTACATAGGTAGCATGAACACGTCACAGCTTGATTTAACGAATATTCTATATAAAACAATGACTGTTCTAGTTCAGCCAACATAGAGTATGTACTAATTAACTGTATATATATATATATATATATATATATATATATATATATATGGTGAAATTAAATGTTTCTTACCTCTCCTCATATAAATCTTCTAAGTAGATCGCGATTTTGAGTCCATAACAGTTCTCATCTTCAGTACTTCTTTGGCGACTGATGTTATGTCGATTGGAAGAAACTCTTTTCTTCTTCCCTCTCAGAGGGATCTACTTAGAAGTAGATCGCGATCTACTTAGAAGATTTATATGAGGAGAGGTAAGAAACATTTCATTTTACCATAAATTAAACTTCATAGTGATTAATTTTAAATATGTATACATATACTTAAGAATTTCAGAATGTACTATTTATTTTTGGGTGTTGCATTCTTTCACAGGTTAGAGTGCTTAAATTGTGTTAGATTAGCTTTTAGGTTGATCTTTCACAGGTTAGAGAACTTAAATTAAGTTAGGTTAGCATTTAGGTTTGTTTAATATTGTGTATATGTTGGCTGCATCCTGTGATTCCATACTGTAAACCGTTTTGCATTTTTTGGTGTATATGCATGGTGTATGATTGCAACTTCGAAACATTTTTTGCATAACATTTTGTAAAAAAATCCCCGAGAAATGTTATGATTAGGCCTATATTTAAATTCTTGTTTCAGGGAAGTGTTGTTGCAATGACCACATTCTTTCCACTGGACACTGTGAGATCAAGACTACAGTGTAAGTGTTGTTTTTATTTATCTTAATCAAGCGTTATGAAAATCCACATATTGTTATGATGCTAGACCTATATGAAATTGCAAAATAATATCTTGAGAGTATGATAAACTTCTGATATGGTACAAGTAGCCCTTGTTATAAAATATGTTGTTTAAATCATATACATATTATTAATCATGTTGTGTATAATAATCTATGGTCACTCATTATAAAGACTAAAAAAAAAGAACATACAATATAAATCAGAGAAATGTATTCATTAGAATGGTACAATTTTAATTTTAATTCTCCTTTTTAATATATAAACTGGTAAACTGATCCCACTATAGGCCCTTGGGATAGTGGGAGGTTAAGGCTCCCAATTTTTCTAGACAATTTGCACTTGACAGCCAGGTTGTCAGCCCTGCGTGATGGCTGCCTTTACCCCAGAACAAGTGTCTGGTACTCTTTCTGTTAGAGGCTGAGTCGACCCCAGGGCCATAGTACCACAGAAGGTTTGGGTCAGTTTAAAAATCCTGATCCACTAAGGAATATATCATTAATACATATGTAGCCTATATATAACAACAAAGATAATTATTTATTTATATATATATAATTATGTATATTATGATTAAGAAAGTTTTCTTGGGTTTTCTGCATCATGGATTCAAGGTCGGCCTCTGGCCACTGATTTCGACGTTTCGGCATGATCTCACATGCCATTATCAAGGAATGATTGGTTCGAGTCACTGGTTTAGGTCTTATACAATCAAACACATTGAGTTTTCACTGTGGTCTGTTTCAGAAGCCGTACACCCATCCAAGGTTTAGGTCTTACATAATTAAACATATTGATATTATTACATAATATCTATTATTATGTGTATTTGTGTGTTTTAATGCCACCCATTGCACTTTAGTGCTTTGGGTTCTGCACTGGGTGGTCTATTTTTAACTTACGAACCACTTCAGCTGACCCCTCCATGATGTATTCTTGTATATGGTGTACAGAGAGGAGTGTAGGATGCGTGTATGTTTAAGTTTGTGTACTGTAAAGTGTGTTGTATGAAGCATGATGATGGAGAGAAGGGAGAAGGTGAAACCCAGTGCTGGCATGTAGCCTACTCCTATCAAAAGCACCAAGGGGGCTGCCAGGCTTAATGTCCACATCCGACAGACTATTTGCTATCAACAGCACCACATGCTTTCTCAACATATGTAAATGGAGAGATCTGCAATTTAATGCAGGAATCTGGTGCATAATCTAGCAATTAAAAATTGTATACCACTGCCTCTCCTGGCCTGAGAATGAACATTTTACAATTAAATTATTGAATTCAATGTAATTTTGGTTAATGGTGGAATTGACTTCTTTGAAAATTGGAATTGAAGGAAAATAATAATAAAAATTAAGAATGCAAATTATATTATAAATTTTTGTGTGTATGTATGTATGCATGTATGTATGTATGTGTATTATATATATATATATATATATATATTATATATATATACACACACACACACATATGATTCATGTTGTCACAAAGGTTGTCAACCTGTTTATCCGGTGGGAGGTCAAGCATTTGCTGCTAATTTAGTTTGCATGCTCTCACAAATTAATTGTTAAAACTTAGGATACATTGTGTACATATTTTGGTACTTACCTTGCTCACAGAATGTGCTGTCCATTTTCTCTTTCCATATGTATGTTTCACACCTTCTAAAGAAATTTTCATCGACATGCACTAGTTCATCTACTTTAATGAACCTGATTATTCTTTCTATATTCTCTTTTACTTTTGGATGGTGTTTCTCTTGAGGCCGAAACAGGTCAACAAATGGCCTAAATTTGTGAATGTACTATGATGTTAATGATAATGATATTCTCTTTTATTGCATATAGCATGTGGGGATTAATTTTACAAACTTCATTTTTTAACATTCTCCATAAATAAAAATCTTAAGGTGTTATATCTGGGTATCTGGTGGCCATAAATTCCTGCTTATAATTCTATCTCCAAACATCTGGTGCTGTTTGGTCATAGATTCATTTGCAGTATGGGCTGTTGCATTGTCTTGAAAATAAACCAAGTGATGTAAAAGTAGGGGTGTGGTTTGCCATTAATTATTATAGAATTATTGGATTGATTTTTCTATCAAGAAACAAAAAACAATACTAGATACATCAGTCACATTTTGTGACCTCTATATGATGAGTTTAGTCTGTAAAACATGATATAATTAAAAGTGTTTTTTTAGGTTTCATAGAAAAGTGACTTACTACTTATTTTCCCCATGTACCTTTCAAATAACTTGTGAGAGCATGCAAGCTTGGTTTCTACCAAATATGTGGCCTCCCACTCGACAATCGGGCGGGGAAATGTAACATGAATCAGCAGGTTACCAGACTGTGTGCTTGACCACTGTGCTACACTGCCAACTTGAAAATCATTGAAAAATAATCCATCTACTTCCACTCAAAAGTTTTTGGATGAGGTTTTACACTTCCTATGGTCCACTTAGGTAAAATATTCTGGAAACTTGAAAAAAGTACTTACCTGCTTCTACTAATAAAGTTTCAGCCAAATCGGCTATACCCAACCTGGTCCCTCCCCTTCTACGAATATGTGTAGCAGGTATGTACACTTAGCAAAAAAAAAGAATCAGCAGCTTCAAAACGCAGAGTCCTGTTACGACCCACTGGACATGCTCAAAGAGCTAAAGCTGTGATTCATGAGGTAACGCATTGTAAATGTTTTTAAATATGCTGTATTTAGTTTTAATCATCTTAAATATTTTATGAGAAGTAAAGGAGACATGTTTCTAGATATTTACGGCTGTTCAACGTACACAATATGTTATGCCTACACTAGGGCCTAACTGGCATAATAATAAAATTCTATAAAAAACAGATGAAGCATATACACAAGATATTCTTTATTATACTCAAAATATAGGAAATAAATAATCACCCTTAAAATGCGGATTGAAGTCTCAATCAAAATATACACAAGTGTTTTATAGATAAAAAACTAGGGTAAAAATTATAATAAAATGACTATTTCACATCAATGTATTTTTCAATCTATGAGGACACACTTACGAAATCTTATATAATATCAAAAACAACTTTGTTAGTTTCAACCTAATGGGACACTCTTACGAAAACTTATATAACCCAAACACATTAGGATAAGGAGTTAAAAACATCTTATATAACATGGCCCTGATAGAACTAGGAATATTACAAAAGATTGGGTAAGAAAATAGGGTTTCCATTAGTGTTAGGGAATGGTGAAAGGTAGAGATGATAATATAAAAAGTAGGGTTTTTGGTAGGAAAGGCAGAACGGTGTGGGGGACCGAAGGTGGTCCCCCTGGGGGACGAGAGCAGCTCTACATGGGTAATATGAATCTTTTTTACTATTTTATCATCACTCTAAAAAAAAGTTCAGTTTTTAAATGGTCATTTTTTCATACATAAATTTAATTAAAGGACCAAATGATCCAAAGAACTAAGAATAATTCTAATTGGTGAAAATGCATGAAATTAAGAAGACCTAAGGGTCCAATAACTTAGAACAATGACTAAAGTTGATTCTTTTAAATGATTGTTTTCTCTCTCTGAATTTTATCAGTTTTAGTATTTTGACGCTTTTCAATATGGCGATTTTAGCTGGTTTTAATAAGTGTTTTATATGTTTTGGTTATAATAATTCTTTATGTTTTATTTTATTTAAATAAATTATAGTAATTTTTGTTTTAAAGTGTTTAAATGTGGAATTCATCCTCCAAAACCAAGGCCAACCGCTCGGGCCAAAGACCACTTAAACTATAGAGATCTTTTACACTATGTTACGGCTGGGCTTAACTGTCCACGCATAACACAATATTACTCAAATTACGACATTTCAGATAAAATTCAACTCTCGTGCATAGTGTAAAAGTAAACAAGACAACCGGGATTTAGACTTTTATTATCCGACATTCGAGTAGCATACATTGTTAAACCAATACAAATAAATGAAAAATGTACTAGAGCCAGGCTTCGAATCCCTCGACTGTGGTTTTTTTGTTATTTGTATTTCTGCAAAATTATCCTATAATATTTCATTTCAGCCACGTAATCTATGTCCACTTTACACTGTTTTAAGTAATATTCCTGCCTTCGTAAACTCTATAACACTAGTTAACTACTGGTATAAATTTAATTGTGTGTGCAGTACCATGTTTTAATAATAATGCTATAAATATATGTAATAAAGGATAATATAGCTTCATATTATTTATTTATTATGTATTAGTGAGGAAAAAGTTTCACCCTTCAATTAAAATATTTAGTTTATATAGGTCAAGTCCAGCCTAATAATAGCCCATAGATGATGGACGACAATAATAATAATAATAATAATAATAATCCAAATAGTTAGTTCCTTTTTTCTTTAAGAGTGGATAGACAGAATAAAATAGAAAGCATTGTAACAATTAAAAAAATTAACCTCATTGGGAATCGAACCTGTGACCTTTTGCATATGAAGTAAGCCCTAAGGCACTGAGCTAAGCATTCATTGGCTTGCTTTGAATAAAATAATGCTCTTCTATGGAGGAAAAGGAAGTGTTGTAGTTATACTGTACAATTAGTTTATTCATGTGAACCGCTCATTTAAACTTTAAATATTCGAGATCAACAGTCCGCTCATTCTTCTTCTTCTTTCTTTTTTTTTATGCTAAGTGTACATTGTATTCTGAAGTGGAAAAATTAATTTTTAATGATAGAAACGTATTTGTATAACTCTAACGAGAATAGATTTGTTCAAAGCCACAAATCCAGATCTTGCACTTCCATCTAGAACCATAGTTACTTGGGGACATGATTAGAAGCAGTAATCTATTATGCGAACAACTTTGAAAATTTAAAATCAGTGACAGATGAACAAAGTAAGGATAATGCTTCATCAATTGAAATTCTTTAGAACTTACTTAGATATCTGCATATTTGGGTTTTGTGTGTCACACTATATAAAAATTAGAAACATCAACCATCTTACTTATTTTAGGAATTCTCACTATGAGGTATATTCATTAAGGTAGAATTTTTATCACTCACCTCATATTGTTGTTCTTATTTGACTATAAACTATATTGACTATATACCTCATAGTGAGAATTCCTAAAATAAGTAATTATAAGAATATCAAGTCTAAATAGGAAACACGAAAATCCAATACGACAGAACAACGATCGTGACGATACTGAGGATAGAACAGAAACTATATTCCTAAACTAGTTTATAGTCAAATAAGGAAGAATATGAGGTGAGTGATAAAAAATTCTACCTTAATCAATCATCTTGTTGACTGAGACAATTAATGAATTACATGACATTAAGAAAAAAATTATGTACTAGGTTCCAAAGTAGATGCTATTAAAAAGAAAGTTAAAAGTGTTTTTGAAAAAAAAAAAAATAGATTTCACAGTATGTAAAATTGCTAAATTTTGGAAGGGCAAGTAGACATTCTTGAAAATTTGAGTGTCAGTGACATTCCTTTGATATAATATGCAAGACAATCTTCTTGTGAAGTTAAATGATCCTTCTCCCAGTATTGTGCATTGTTCCAAGACAACCAATCAGTTTGTGATGGAAAACTTAGAGAAAGATTTCATTGTTCACTGCTAAGCAAGGTTTTTTTTACCCTCCACTGTCTTAACATGGTTGGCAAGTTATTTTTTTTTGTAATAAATATTTTAAAAATGTTTATTATTTAAAAGTCCACCGCTGTGGTCTCAAGGTAGCATGCTGCCATGTCACGCAGCAGGCCTGGGTTTGATTCCCGATCGGGACAGGCTCCTGGGTGAGGTTTTTTCGGGGTTTTTCCTCACCTGTAAAACAAATGTCAGGAAGCTTAGGGCCCAGTGTCCCCGAAAATCATCCGGCCATCATCATTGTCTTTCACTGGTGTGGAAAGCAGCGGGAAGCTACCACACCTATAATTCCCTTATTAAAGCTGCAAAGCATAGCATGAAAATGCTATAATTGCCGTGAAAGACCTGTCCTTGGGCAGAATTACTCTGGATGGATTACATAAAAAGTAAAATATGCTCTAGTATTTCAGCACATAAAAATCCATCCCATAATAATAACAAAGTACCAGGAGAGTCCTTAAACCCTGAACTTAACCTAAATTCATAGGCAACCATAGGAATAATTCCTTTAAGAAAACATTCCTGTTGTCTGTGCGGAAATCAATCTCAGAATCTCGTGAATTGAGTTAGAAGCTCTGGCAACAAGACTATGAAACTGCAAACAATAAATTGTATTTTATACTAGATAAAAATATCTTTAATATTTCAATAAATAGTTACTCTTATTACCAAATTAAATATAGCATTTTATAAGGGTGGCCTTTATATTATTAGGTAAGTTCATTTGATTAAAATGTGTGTTATTGGGACTTTTTGATAAAATGCTGCTACAGGTATATACATAGTAATTCTTTCTCTCTTATAGTGGAAGAAAATAGAGAAGCAAAGAATACATTCACCATGCTTTTTGAATTGGCCAAAGAAGAAGGATTGTAAGTTTGAATTCAAGATTATAACTATAATTTTTGCTAGTGTATAAGACACACTTTTTTTAATTTGAAATTAGATCGTAAAAACAGTGTATGTCTTATGAGCTGACATTCAGTTTTTATTACTGTAATTTCTAGAATCTTCTCTTCTTTTGAGTTTTTTGTTTCATTACAGTGTGTGAGGAAATATTCCTGTTACATAGAGTCCAGTATGTAAAAAAATTAATGTGTCACTGTTGAATTAATTATGTAAACAAATAAAATTATGTTTTACTGTAAGTTATTATTTTGGCGTCCTTAACTCCAATATATTTGATTCCTTGAAGATTTTTCTGATAACTTATTCATCATCAGCAATTTGTTGATTGATTATTGTTGATTTTTGTTGTAATTAATTATTGTTCTTTACAATTAATTGCAACAAATGACAAGCAACATATTTCTGAAGATAGATACATTATTCTAAAAGCCTTCAAGGAATTGAAATAGATTGTTGTTGAGGAAGCCTAAATTATTTATTTACAGTAAAATATAATTGTATTTATCTACATAGAGTTCAGTGTAATGACAGTATTTCCAACTGTATGGTTTCTTTCTTAGTTTAGTAATAGTAGTAGTAATTCCCTTCACTCCTCCAAGGAGCAAGGACCTCCACAAAATATCATCAACAGATTCTATTCCTGGGCCAGCATCTCAACCTCCAACTCTCTTCCAATTGTTCAGTTTCCCTTCTCATAGTGTTTTGCCAGGTAATTTTGAGTCTTCTCTTCTTCTGGATATTCTTTGGGGATTTCATTTCATAGCAATTTTTTGCTCTATTTCCATCTTCCTTTCATAAAACATGTTCAAAACATTTCCATTTTCTTTGTTTATTTCCTTGGAAATCTCACACTGATTTGTTGATTTCCTAATTCCTTGTTGGAAATAATTTTTGGCCACCAGTTCTTGTGATAAATCTCAGACAACTATTTACAAAAGCTTGTAGACTGCTGTAGAGACTTTCCAGGTTTCACTTCCATATAACAGTATTTATTTAACGTTTGTATTAAAAATTAGGATCTTTAATTTCAGTGAGATTTGCCCAGATTTCCATAACGAGTTTAATTGTGTGAAGGCAGATTTTGCTTTCTTAATTCTTGCTTCACATTATCATCTGATCCACCTTCATTCAATATGGTGCTACCCAAATACACAAATTTATTTACCTCTTCTATTTCTTCTTCCAAAAATAATTTTTTTTGAATTTGATTATATATATTAAATTAATGTTGGGAAGTAAACATTATGAGGTATAATCATTGAAATTCATCGGAGAACATTTTTTGACAACTCACCTCATATATTTAATGTTTTTCATGATACCGCAGTTTCAAACGTGCTCATCCTCAGCCACAACTCGGTTGATGAAATTATTTGGCCATCAACTCTTCTATTGTCACCATCTTCAGCGCTGTCATCTATGGTTGAATTTATGAACTTCGAAATCAAATTAATTTCGTTAGGAATATAGAAATTTATTGAATTTTTGAAGTTCATAAATTCAACCATAGATGGCAGTGCTGAAGATGGTAGCAATAGAAGACTTGACGGCTGAAGAATTTCATCAGTCAGAGTTGTGGCTGAGGGTGAACATGAGCACATTTGAAACCGCAGTATCCGAAAAACATTAAATATATGAGGTGAGTTGTCAAAAAATGTTCTCCGATGAATTTCAATTCATTATTTATTCTCAATCCTATTGTTTTATATTTATTTAAGTGTAAATCTACAAATCATGCACATATTCCAGCTCTTTTAATTTACCCTGAATGTCTGAGAGACTGTGCATCATCTGCATATTCAACATTTTCCTGTCTCTCCAAGAATCCCCATTGAATGCCTCTATGTTGCCTATGACAAGTTCTTCCCATTATGTCATCTAAAACTAAAATAAACAAATTGGTGATAACAAGCAGCCCTATCTTACTCCGTTCTTAGATTTGAAATGGTTCAATTAATTTAACACCATGTGTATACAGTCCTGGATAAACATACTGTAGAGTATGGTAAAATCAAATGTTTCTTACCTCTCCTCATACAAATCTTCTAAGTAGATCGTGATTTCGAGACCATAATGGTCTCATCTTCAGTACTATTTTGGCAACTGATGTTATGTCGATTGGGAGAAACTCTTCTTCTTCCCTCTGTTGGTGGACCAATGAACCTCTGGATCAGGTCAGAATTTGTGGGAATTTCGAAGTTCATAAGTTTTCCATTGTTTTTCTGAATGTGGATTTTTTCCCAAACCTTGAGTTCCTTTTGTTTATCTATTTGTTTAATTAGACTGGCTTTTAATTCAATTAAATGTTTCTTCTGATTGACATAACATCAGTCGCCAAAATAGTACTGAAGATGAGACCGTTATGGTCTCGAAATCACGATCTACTTGGAAGATTTGTACGAGGAGAGGTAGGAAACATTTGATTTTACCATAAATTAAACCTCATAGTGATTAATTCCTGTAAAAGTTAAAAAATACTGTAGAGTCTTGTAAAAAAATACAGTTCATGTAAATCCTGTCTGGTCATGCCACATTCTAGAATTGGTAGTGCTGGCTTACGTCAAATCATATTCATTGTTGTTGCAAATGTTAATAAATTTCTGCTGTTCATTTTATTACTCTTTCTTGTTTAGATTAGATATTGTATTTATTCAAAGTGCACCTGTTTATTACTTTCTGTTTGAATTACAGTAAATTCATTAAGTGATAAGTGTTTTTCCTAAAAAAAAAGTATTCAAATCAGTGATATCTTGTATGCAGGAAATATAGTATATTAGTTTATCGGAATTGCTAGCATTATTTTTAAAAAATGTTTCTGATAAGAAATGTTGATGTGTATATTATCAAATCAGAATTACATATTCCTATTTCCCTTTCCTTTTCATCATTTCCTTAATTATTATAAGTATGGTTGAGAAGTATATTCGAAATGTGCATGGTTCACTCCTAAAAATATAAAATATGAAAAAAATATGTTTCGTTAAGTGACCTTGTTCTTTATATCACAGTGAATTGGTCCTTAATATCTCCAAGGTCAAATATAAAATATGAAAAAAATGTGTTTCGTTAAGTGACCTTGCTCTTTATATCACAGCGAATTGGTCCTTAATATCTCCAAGGTCAAATATAAAATATGAAAAAAATGTGTTTCGTTAAGTGACCTTGTTCTTTATATCACAGTGAATTGGTCCTTAATATCTCCAAGGTCACAGGGAATAAGTTTTTAAGTATAATTTCATAAATTAATTATAGGAAATAACATTAAAGTTTTTAATTAATAAATATTAATTAAATGAGTCATATCTCACCTCATATTTCTTCAAGCACAGAAATTGCGGTTTTCAAGAGGAATCCTCCCATCTTCAGTCAACATCACGACTGTTGAATTTCGATCTACATCTTCATCTTCAAAGTTACCTGTACATAATCAGAAATGAACAACAACAAAGAATCAAATTTGATATTTACAGAAAGATACTCATACAGATAATTACATAAAATCTTCTGGTTCCATCTTATTAATCGTAATCATGCAATTTTCAACAATTTAATATACAGATTAATAAACCTTACACTAATTGAAGAAGATTTTAAGAAAGAATACAATCATATTTTAAACATAGCTAGTTTGAATGGCTTTGGAAAGGAAATAATAATAATAAATTAATTGAAGAAATTCAGACAACAAAAAAGATTAAGGGTCGAATCTATGAACGCATTAGACCGTAAAAGGCATTCTCTGCTGAGAAAGTTGTATCCTAATACAATTTTGCTTACTCAGAAATCTGTTCATGCGATAATAATTGTAAGCTACCTGATGAAGTGACTTACGAGAGAGACGAATCGTGAGAATATCGAAGGGAACCGATGGTAACCGATGTAGTTTGAAACCTTGCCGCGTACCTTGCTGCTTTATCCAAGATGTCGGACCATGAAGATTTCAATCATGTTTTCGGTATATGTGAAGAAGAGGAATTTGATAGAGTCTACCAAAGAATTCAACTGGAAGAACAGGAGAATCGGCGTAATATTGCACAATGCAGGCGTCGTACACGGTATTATTTGCAGGATGCAAGCGTAAAAATGTGTTCCTCTAGCAGATAAATATAACGGAAGTGGTTTTATCGCTGAGAATTCTGGGTAATTTCTTGCCAATATTACGAAAACGACTTTCATGCATGACCAGTTGGTGGGTAGCTAATTCGATCTTTGCACTTGCTCATGGTGAGTCGGCTCACCAGTGATTGGAAGTAATTTGAATAGAGACTAATGTATTTCCATGCGACCCTAAAAGAATACACCACCCTACTAATCTAATTCCAAGAAAGAAAAACAATTCAACAAAGCCGTACTGGCTTTATAATATAATGTAAAATTCCCAATTAAATATCTTCTTAATAAAGAAGCCACCATTTGCAAGATAGAAACAAAGGTTTCATAGCATTTGGTGCACGGGAATTAACATATATAAAAGAAAAATTTGCATTTAGATTAGAACTCATTCAGGTAGAGCATTTGACTAGAGTTCGAAAGGTCCTGGGTTTGAGCCCCAGTCTGAGCATATAATTTTTCTCTTCAAATATAATTCAAGAAAATACCATTCTGAAATATACAACAAATTTTTTTAAAATTTCAAGAAATTTAATATCACATTAGCACCGATAAATAAATTTAGCCTAGATAATAATCTACCATTAACTAATAAGAAAGTTAATATACTAGATAGTTAAAAATCTGGAATTTATCAAATTAGTTGTTAAGACTGCAATGAAGTATATATAGGAAAAACGAAAAGGAATTTAGACACTCACACAAAAAAACACTTCAGAAATATTAAAAATGGTGAAATTGAAAAATCAGCAATTGCAGCTCATACTGTGCTGCGCAGAGTCATAAAATTAAAAAAGAGGTTAAACTTTTAAAACATTTGGAAAATCTTTTGGAATTGACAGTTTTGGAAAATATATATATATATATTCAGAAGAACAAGTTTAAATCCTTGAATTTTGAAGTTCCGCTGAGCAAGATTTGATCTCAAATCAACCCCAAATGGCAACTCTGAAGATGAAAACCAAAATTTGACAGTCATGTTGATGGCTGAAGATGGGAGGGATTCCTTTTGAAAACTGAGGTGAGATATGACTCATTTAATTAATTTTTATTTATCAAATATAAAATTAAAACTTTTCAAGAAAAGTAGTTTCTTTGATTGAGAACATTCACTGTCTTTCGAGATACATCTATATCTTTATAACTGAAAAAAAATATTTTAGAGAACTGGATTATCAGCTTCTTCACGATGTGCAAAAAGCTTGCAAGGTAATCGAGTATTGCACTCAACTCATTTTGGCCTTTTTTTTTTATTGTTCTGCATGACCAAGATTTGAATTGTTGAAAACCACCTGTTTGTCTTTGAAACATCGCTGTCTATTAAAGAAAAACATACCCATATGGGGCAAGGGTGCTCCCTTCAGAAGTGACTTAACCAAGCTAAATTAATGAGTCATTTTTTAACCTCATATTTTATGTTTCTTTAAACACGGGAACTAGTTTTCAAGAGAATCATCTCTTTCATTTTCAACCGACATTATGACTACCAGATTTTCGTTGGAATCTCCATCAATAACGTTGCCATCTGGTGTTGATTTGATGAACTTCGAGATGAGGTCACGTTTGTCAGGAATCTCGAAATTCATGGATCTAAATTTGTTCTTCTGAATATATATCTTCTTCCAAATTGTCAAATCTAAAGGTTTTTCCAAATGTTTTAAAAGTCGGGCCTCTTTTTTCAATTTTATGATTCTCCAACAAACTATGTAAATCATAAAATTGAAAAAGAGGCCCAACTTTTAAAATATTTGGAAAAACCTTCAGAATTGACAATTTGGGAGAGGACATATATTCAGAAAAACAAATTTAATCTATGAATTTCAAGATTCCTGATGAACATGACCTCATCTCAAAGTTCATCAAATCAACACCAGATGGCAACGTTATTGATGGAGATTCCAACGAAAATCCATCATGCTTTTAGCCTTGGTTTTAGACGAGGCTATTAACCCGGCCCAGTGTGTACAGGGGGCATAAGCCGTAACTGTATACAGCTGGGTAATTCTTGACAGGTGCGTTCTCGTCGCAGGGGTGAACACTAAGAATCTTAGTGACTAAGTTCTGTCAATGACCCAATCTCTCGGGGTATAACGAGGGTAGCCATAATGTCAGTTGAAAATGAGAGAGATGGTTCTCTTGAAAACTAGTTTCCATGTTTAAAGAAACGTAAAATATGAGGTAAGATGTAAAAAAAATGACTCATTAATTTACGAATTAAGAACCTCATAATGTTATTTACCATATTTAAGTATGAATTAAAGTAAAGTAAAGCAATCCCATGACAGGCCTCAGGAGGCCCTTGGGGTAGTAGGAGGTTAAGGCTCCCACTTTTTCTAGACAATTGGCACTTGATGTCAGCCAGGTTGTCAGCCCTGCATGATGACCACCTTTACCCCCAGAATAAGCATCTGGTACTCATTTCCGTTAGAGGCTGAGTCGACCCCAGGACCATAGTGCCACCAGAGTGTTTGGGTCAGTTTAAAAATCCTGACCCCACAGGGTCAAACCCTCAACTTCCGGCTTGTAGCACAGTGCCTTAACCATTATGCTACGGCGCGTCCCATGAATTAACCAAGCTAATTTATTTAAGCTTGTTTCCCTACAGATGTCAGCAAGTGACAAGCAGTTAGCTCATCGCCTCAAAGAGAGACCTAGTAGGCAACCAAGTATTACCTGAATATAAAAAAAAATTATTTTCCTCAGAGACTTTAATTTAGGCTTGAGGTTCTTTCATGAGCCCAAAAATCTTCATACTTGGTACCTATGGCTTAAAGTCCCACCCAGGATAATATACTTTTAATATAACATTTATTTCACAAATATTTTACTTAAATAAATAATACCAAATTGTTATTATGAGTTAGGTTTATTCTGACTCACCTCATATTTATGATTTCTTGCAGACAATGGTTTAGCAATCTGTTGCCATTTTCACTGCTACCCAACTGTTGAATTAATGGTTGACTATCTTGCAGGTTGATTTCTGCTCCCTCCGCTGGCTGACCAACAAACTTCCAAATCAATTTTTTTTCGCCGGGAATTTCAAAATTCAGCTAGCAGAGGAAGCAGAAATCAACCTACAAGATCGCCAACTGTTAATTCAACACTTGGGTAGCATTGAAAATGGCAAGAGATTGCTGAAACCATGGTCTGCAAGAAAATCATAAATATGAGGTGAGTCAGAAAAAAAATCTAACTTCTATTAATTAAAATAAACCTCATAGTGTTAATTCCTAAAAACTAATATTTCCTTTTATTTCACTATGACAATATGAGAATGCATTGTAGTTTTCATTGGATATATTGTTGCAGTGAATAATAGATCACACTTTCAAATTTTCAAAAATTGACAATTGCTAGAAAACACAGCTTTATACCTAGAAAAAGTTAAGTTCTGTATCTGCAGAAATAATGGGGTTATATTTAAAATATTTTACACAAGCATTTTATCTGTATCAATGTTAAGCATTTCCTTTCCTGAAATTACATCACAGATTTTACATAAAGCTAAATATCCAGAATTTTCATTCAGATTTTTTTACATCTTACCTGCTACCTTTTTTTTTTTTTTCTTTTTGACTCCTAAACTAACAATTTTGTCACAATATCATTGACTGCCATCATTTGACCACTAAAACTGACTTTTAAAAAGCTTCAATAGAAATCCAAAATTTGTTATATATCTAAAATCAACTGCAGCTGTCTAGACCCCGAGAAAAAGGACAGAAAAGACATTGCAGGACTTTATTGGGAAGCAAGAGGACTAATAGTGTAAACCATACTCCAGCCATTTGAAAACAACAACATATTTAAAATCACACTTAACCTTTGTGTTAGTTGATGTTGCCAAATCATCATTGAATTTCCTCACTGATATCAACTTATTGAATTATTTTCTTCATGCTGAATAAGTTTCCTCAAAAAATACATGCATACATCCAGCCATGATTCCCATCTTGTTAGAATTGGGGAAGGAGGCATTGTTTTCTGAACATTGTCACATGTGAAGATGATTCTGGAAAATAAATAAATAAAAATAAATAAGTTATGTGGATAGGAAATAACACTATGAGGTTTTTTAATATTATTTATTTTTTATTTCACTGAGTCTGCAGGATAGAAAGCCGTTGGACGTCAGTTTTGAACGTGACACAGCATTGAGAATGTCACAAATGATGTGACGAAACCCTGGGTTTGTGAGGAGTTATGAAGTATGAAATAAAAAATAAACAAAAATAAATAACTTAATATCTGCAATAGTTTGTAGGCCTCTAAAAATTTCTTTTCACTTCTTTAGCCATTCTGTGAAGGCTGAAAGAGCAATTAAGGAACTTTCCTGCCTTAATCATGTGTGGTAAGGCATCAGTAATGAAAAAGATAACATTCTTGCTAACCACATTTGAAGGTCACAGCAACTTCAGAGTATTTTCAAATACTGTTTTTAATTGTGAAATAATTTTTTTCTGGATGTTGTCATTAATGCAAATGTTATAAATTGTTTTCATCTGTCTTTTGCAAATTTATGTCATACAGAATTGGACTTTCAGTATGTTTTTCCAATCATTAACACATTATATTGAACTTTTATAGGAATAAATCACTATGAGATTTAATTTAAGATAAATTAAAATGTTTCATACCTCACCTCAAAATCAATCTTCTAAGTAGATTGTGATTTCAGGGTCTTGGTGACCCCATCCTCAGTACACTCTTGCCGGCTGATGTTATTTTGATTGGAAGAACCACTTCTTCTTCCCTCTGTTGGTGGACTGATAAACCTCTGGATCAGGGTCAGAATCCGCAGAAATTCCGAAGTTCATAAGTTTTTCTTTCTTGTTTTTCTGAATGTGGATTTTTTCCCAAACAGTGAGTGCCTTATGTTTATCTTTTGTTTAATTAGACTAGCTTTTGATGCAATTAGATGTTTTTTGGACCAAGCATAATAATTAAAACCAGTAGAAATAAAGATAAAAACAAATCAGGAATTTATCAGATCAAATGCAGGGATTGTGACAAAATTTATGTAAGAAAAACAAAAAGAAATTTGAATACAAGGGTGAAAGAACATCTTAGAAATGTCAAAAATGGAGAAGTGGAAAGTCAACAGTTGGTCCAAAAAACATCTAATTGAATCAAAAGCCAGCTTAATTAAACAAATGGGTAAAACAAAAGGAACTCACGGTTTGGGAAAAAAAATCCACATTCAGAAAAACAAAGAAATACTTATGAACTTAGAAATTCCTGCGAATTTTGACCTGATCCAGAGGTTCATCGGTCCACCAACAGAGGGAAGAAGAAGAAGAAGTGGTTCTTCCAATCGACATAACACCAGTCGGCAAAATAGTACTGAGGATGGGTTTGCCATGAACCCGAAATCGTGATCTATTTAAATGATTAATATGAGGAGAGGTAGGAAACATTAGATTTTACATAAGATTGCACCTGTTCGTCTCTTTATGTTCCAAAGAGAGATGAACAGATAGATGAATGAAGGAAACTAAATAACAGCGAGCTAAACAGTTGCTCATATTTCACAAGATGTCAATTTTAGTACCCATTTTTATTTATTTTTTTGTGATCCACATTGATTTATACCCATGTATATACTGGAAATGTTTTTCACAATTTGTTTATTTTGTGTAGCACCACACTGTACCGAGGGATGGTTCCAGTTTTGGAAAGTTTATGTGCTTCAAATTTTGTGTATTTCTACACATTTCATGGACTTAAATCTCTTAATGCTACATCTGCTGACCAAAATGCTGGAAGAGATCTTCTTTTGGCATCAGTGGCTGGTATGTTTTATAATGTAAACAGTATATTTATTGAAATACAACTTCAGAAATACACATGGTTCCATAGTTTTCACTGTCTAGTATTCATTACTGTAAAATGAGATGAGTAAGGACAAAAACTAGAAAAAATTATTTAATGAATTTATTAAATTAATATTGAGAAGCTAAAGTTATTACTATGATAGAAATAAGTAAAGCAATGAACACAATTAAATTATTGTAAATCAATGGTAAAGAGAAAATTTTTGCCTGAACCGGGAATCGAACCCCGAACCTTTAGCTTTCTGTGCTAATGCTCAGACCACTGAGCTAATCCAGGCTCCATTCCCATCCAAGCAGAAATCCTTCCTTTACCTTACTCTACTGGTCCCACATTCAATTGCAATGAATCATCATTCACAAGTACACAATGAATGGCTTCTACCTGAAGAAGACATGAAGGGACTCCACACAGCTATAGCATTATTTATTAAATTAATATTGAGAAGCTAAAGCTATTACTATGATAGAAATAAGTAAATCTATGAACACAATTAAATTATTGTAAATCAATGGTAAAGAGAAAATTTTTGCCTGAACTGGGAATCGAACCCCGAACTTTAGCTTTCCGTGCTAATGCTCAGACCACTGAGCTAATCCAGGCTCTGGCACGGAAAGCTAAAGGTTCGGGGTTCGATTCCCGGTTCAGGCAAACATTTTCTCTTCACCATTGATTTATAATGAATTTATGTTGTATCTGTGGTAATGGGACAGATCAAGAATCGTATTAATGTTGATAATGGGACAGTGCAGTTAAATTGGTAATACTCTTTTACATAATCTGTTTCGGCACCAAAATAATTTCTTGGATTGACAGCCCTTTTAATCAACCATTATTAATTTTCATAGAAATGTTGTACCTAGTGAAATGTATGATTTCAGTTTCTAGCTAGATTCTTTTTAATGCCAACATTTTGTCTTATGACATTTTCTCCTGACATTGGCAGAATTGTAACCCACTTCTGATGTTGGAGCACCAGGAATGCAGAGTTATGTTACCCAGTTGATGTGAAGGGTAATATAATGAAGCACCAGGAGAGTCCTTAAACCTAAACTAATCTAAATTCCAGATCATGGGTGACCAGGAATAATTATCTTTAATAAAAATACCTGTGCACAGTGAGCCAGAAACGAAATCTAGCTGGAAAAAACTGTATTCACTCACTCTTATCAATTTATCTTTTTTTTTACTCTAATATAATTGTTATATAACTGTTCTTAACTTATCTGCAAATGAGGGTATAATTCTAAAGTTTATGAAGACAATATAACATCGGAAGTTGCCGATAGTTAAGAACTCATCTGGTCTGCATCCCAGTTGTGTTGTTAGCGGTGTTACTACCTGAGCCAGTATAGCAGACTGAAATAGATACTGTGTTTGTTATTAGTTAGAAGTGAAACTAATTTCTAGTGATGTCTGTAAAACTAATTTACTCAAACCTAAATTTTGGGCTCTTTCAGCTATTCTTGATTCCCTCACATTTAACCAGAATGATACTTTTTATTCGTATATGTCATCTTACAATCAATTCCCAACAAATTAGGGCGAGTTATTGCATTTGAAGGATATATACACAGTCTCTTGATTAATTATTAAATTATTTTTAGTCTGCTCATCTTACTTCAATATTAATGTTGATTTGTTCTTGAATATGTTTTGATTATATCATAATCATTGTCGCATTTGCCCAGATGATTATCATATAATCAAAACATGTTCAAGAACAAATCAACATTAATGTTAAGGTAAGGTGAACAGACTAAAAATAATTTAATTAAAATAACCTCAAAATATCATTAAATTAATATTGAGAAGCTAAAGCTATTACTATGATAGAAATAAGTATATTAATGAACACAATTAAATTATTGCAAATCAATGGTAAAGAGAAAAATGTATGCCTGAACCGGGAATCGAACCCCGAACCTTTAGCTTTCCGTGCTAATGCACTGTCCACTGAGCTAATTCAGGCTTCATTCCCATCAAAGCAGAAAATCCTTCCTTTACCTTACTCTATTGGTCCCACATTCAATTGCAATGAAGCATCATTTACAAATACACAATGAATGGCTTCTACCTGAAGAAGACATGAAGGGACTCCACACAGCTATAGCAGTATTTATTAAATTAATATTGAGAAGCTAAAGCTATTAATATGATAGAAATAAGTAAATTAATGAACACAATTAAATTATTATAAATCAATGGTGTCGGCCGCGGTGGACTAGTGGTTATGCTCCTTGCCTCTGGTCCCAAGGGTTGCGGGTTCAAACCTGGCCGGGGTCGATGGATTTTTTAGGATGGAAAAATTCAAGGAGCAAGTCTTCCGTGAGGGACTTCAAGTCGTGGGTCCTGAGTCTGAAAATTTTCAGGCTTGTAAAAAATCCTTAAGCCTGAATGAAAAGGCCTCTAAGCAAAATTTACCAAATTTTCCCGTCTTAGTACTACCTTGGTTTCCTGGATGTCAGTATGAGGCAGAACGCTGACCATGTACCACTCAAAATGACATCTATACGAAAACAAGTGTAACTAAATTAGTATGGTTCAAATTCTTCCCTGTAGGGGGAGAGCGCCTAAATCTCTGTAAAGGAAAAACATAGACTTACAATACAATACAATATAAATCAATGGTAAAGAGAAATTTTTTTCTCTTTTACCATTGATTTACAATAATTTAATTGTTCTCAAAATATAACTTCCTAAAATAAAATATTAATTACAAGTACATCACATTATTGATGAGATTCAGGCTGTTCAAGCAGTTTCTCATGGTATGTCTAAAAGAAAGTTAGAAGAAAGATTTGAAATATCAAAGTGACCCCTACATTGTTATGTGACAAGAACAAATATAGAAACATCATTGATAGGCAAAATATTGAGTTAAAAAAGAACAGAGATCAGACTTGTCTTTCTAAATGTATCTTCCTATTCCTCGGCATTAACCTCTTTAACCAAGATATTCGAAAATAATTCTTTCCATTTTTCAATAACTTTCTCATCTTCAGTGTTACCAATAGCATATGTAAGAATCAAGCCAAGGTCACATAGTTTTATTATTGCATTCTCCATTTACTTTTGGAATAGCCAATAGTATTGAAAAAGGATGGAAAGATATCAAAAGTATTATAAAAAAATAAAGCAGAAGAAACAGTAGATTTTTAGACAGAAAATTACATTCGAACCGGGAGTTGAACCCCGGATCTCTGACTCTGTATGTCAGTGCAATTTTTTCTTTCTAAAATAAAACTATATCCTATTCTGAAAAATGTTAATTTAAAATATAACATCAAAATACATAGTGGCTTTAAAGGAGAGAAATGTAGCACAAGTCCACATACACAGAGGTCAACTAAAAATGATAAAGATAAAAGATCACTGAAGAGATTTTGTAGAAGGAAGAATTACATAATACAGTAGTTTTGCTGTTGGAATTTTAACTGTTGTGCAGTTGTAAGATTGTTTTTTGATGTCCCTATTTTAATGTTAATTCTGTACAAAGTGAAATGTCTGATTCTTTTCAATTTGTCCAAGAAGTTGAAAGGGGGCACAAAGAAATTTCTACTATGAGGAAACATTTAAAGTATGATAAATGAGTTACAAAACCAAATAGAACATGTTCTCATGGTTTTATGTACAGCCTTTCAAAAAATGATGATGGCGCAACTCTTGATGATGGAAAGTTAGAGTTTTGAAGAGCTATTCACACGTGTACATTGTTACATGTTCTGACTCATTTGAGTATAAAGCAGACGGCATAAATCTCTCTTCATGCAGCATTCGAAATGTTCGCTTCATGGAGCAGTCGGTAAGATGCTCTTTTTCCGACGACGTGGGCTCATGTTTGATTCTGGTCAGGTATACATTTTTTTTATTATTATTTAATAATGTCGTTAATTTTCATAATGCCTACATGTTACCAAGCTTCATTATATAAATAAATTTGTATATATTATATATGGAAATATTCCTGGTCGGGACAGGCTCCTGGGTGAGTTTTTTTCAGGGTTTTCCTCATCTGTAAGATAAATGTCAGGAAGCTTAGGGCCCAACGGTACCCGAAAATCTTCATCATCCTTATCATTATTCTTCACCAGTATGGAAATAAACGGGAAGCTACCACACCTACAGTTCCCTAGTAAAGCTGCAAAGCATAGCATGAAAATGCTATGATTGCAGTGAAAGACCTACCCCTCGGGCAGAATTACTATGGAATGGAATATATGGAAATAAATAAATTAAAGGAAACAGCTCATATATATATAACCATCCATCCATCCATCCAGCATTCATGCTATGCTTTGCAGCTTTACTAGGGAATTGTAGGTGTGGTAGCTTCCCGTTGCTTTTCACACCAGTGTAGGATGATGATGATGGCCATATGATTTTGGGGACCGTTTGGGCCTTAAAGTTTTCCTGACATTTGTCTTACAGGTGAGGAAAAACCTCACCCAGAAAAACTGCCTGACCAGGGATCGAACCTGGGCCCGCTGCATGACAAGGCAGCACGCTACCTCGAGACCACAGAGGTGGACGTATATATATATATATATATATATATATATAGAAAATGAATGATTGTAACGTCTCATTACTTTGTTTACAAAACACATGGCATAATAAAATTATTTATTTCCATTACTAATACAAAATGCGTCTGATTAGTTTAAAATAAGTTAATATCTAATTTTATTATACAAGTCAATCCTGATGTACTGCATCACTTCATACAGACAATTTCTAGGAGAGATGGTTATGGTCTAGTGAAGAGAGCTTCTGTTTCCCATGCATGAGGTCGCATGTTCGATCCTGCTGTCATGCTTTTTTTTTCTCTCTCTCTCTCTCATCATGTTTTCAATTAATTTTCTTTCTTTTGTTTAATTTATTTTACTTTGTTTTATTTTCAGTATTTACCATACTACTTATTTACACAAAATTGTTTTCCATTGCATGATACACAACAAAATAGAATAGATTTAGTTTCTCAAATAGTTGTGTCCTTGTGAACCAAATAGCATGATCTCTGATCATGCGCAGTGGCTTCGTTCTGAGACTTGAAAATTATCTGTGTGCCATCAATTATTTCAAAGACTGTACATACTGGAAGAGAAAAGAAACACAACATCTGATTTATCATTTACTTAATTTTTAGGCAGAAATTTTACCACAATGATACTAAAATAAAACAGGACACATTTTTGCTAAAATTTATAACTATAATAGAATTAATTTTTTTAGGAATTCACACTATGAGATATTATTATTAATTTAGGTAAACTCTTATTACTCACCTCATATTATTCTTCTTTTTAAACTAGTTTCGTAACTTTCTACTTCAGTTCCATCTTCAGTAATTTTGCGACCATTGCTCTGTCGTCTTGAAGAGCCGCCTCTCACTCCCTCTGTTGGTAGACGGAAAACCTCAAAATCATGTCATTTTCCCCAAGAAAACCCAAAGAACTCACTGTTTGGGGAAAAAATTTACATTAAAAAAACGAAAGGAAGAAATTAATGAACTTTGAAATTTCCAGGGAAAATGACTTGATTTCGAGGCTTTTCAGTCTACCTACTGAGGTATTGTCTGTCCAACAAATCTGTGCCCCTGTAAATATACGAACTAAAGCCTACTTCCTTTTCTGCCTTGACAAATCATTTCCCTCCTTGCATTCCTATCTCTCTCTTTTCTATCTCTGTCTTGCATTTGCACTCCAGTGTTGTCAACTCAACTCCAATCTTGCTTTGTTCAGTATTCAAGAGCCATGACACTGGGGAAGTTTAGCAACATCCCTACTCGGTGAGTTACCGAGGTTATTGTTTGACATAGGGGGAAGGGAGTGCAGTAAAATGGTGTGAGTATAGACGTGTACTTTTCTAAGAATGATGTCAATGCTATAGGGGCACAGATCCATTGATCCGATTATAGCAAGAGGCAGCTCCTCAACGACAGAACAACGGTCGTGAAATTACTAAAGATGGAACTGATGTAGAAAGTTACGAAACTAGTTTAAAAAGAAGAAGAATATGAGATGAGTGATAAAAGTTTAGGTAAACTGTAATAGAGCTTGTAAAACGGAGAGTAGTGCATGAAAAATAAAGGATGGAAGTTCTGGTCTCTAGTGTATCATATGAAAAATTAAAGGTGATGCTACGATTATCATTCAGTACCAGGCACTGAGCAGGACATTTAAACCCACAGGCCAGCCATTTAAATACTCCAGCTACTCTTTTCGTGACACTTCAGAAAATGGACCATTATTCACAAACTATTAGTCCTAGAAAATTCAAATTTTGTACATACCTAAAGGAGACATCCTAGTAGGATTTGATGGTGAAATAACTTGGGTGATTGACATCACATGGTATTGGCGTATCAATTTCAGGAACTGGAAGTTCATCTTCACTTTCACTTTGTGAATCTTCTAATTCAGGAATCAGTTCATCACCTGAATCATCATTATACAAAATATTCTCTAATTCTTCTTCAGTGAGATATTTTTCATTCGCCATGGTTTCACTCACACACAAACAGCGTGATAACGAGAAACATATACGACTGCATTGGAGCCTGGAGGTAAGTTTGGGTGAACGAATTCCATGTGTTGTTTGTTTTAAAAATAAAAGGGGATTCACCAAGGTTAAACGTGTCAAACGGGAATAGAAAATGTACATTTACATGCCATCTATGATCTCCAAGACATTAAGCCAACACAATATTTAGGCGCCAAATATAAATGCGGTTTGTTCGTGCCCGCTCTAAAATGAGTTAACTGACCAACGGCCGCATACACAATAGTCTCTTTAAACGCCTTAACTGGTTTACGGTACTGAATGTGTTAAGAAAAATTTATGGCCCAGTATGCAACAAGGGAGAATGGCGTGTAAGATAATAACTCTGAACTCTATCAGTTGTATAAGTCTCCAATTGTGGTTACATCAATTAAAGTTTTAAGATTGTGATGGACAGGGCACGTACAAAGAATGACTGAATGTGAGATACCCAGGAAAATCATGGAGTGTAAATTTGAAGAAAAAGAAATGTGGGATTACTGAGACTGTGTTGGATGGATGGAATGTTGGATAACATTGATCTGATAACAGGTAAAACAGAGAAGTAATTATATAACCTTTGTAGTTAGCAAGTTGGCCCAGGCATTAACATACAAGACTTGTATATAGGAAATTCTAGGTTCGTACCCTAGTGTTGACCAAACTGAGATTGTTTCTTGATTTTTCTTAGTCTTCAAGGCAAATGCTGGGCTGAAATTTCATTACCAGAATTCATTTCATCATATTCATCACTTAATAGTTTAAAAATTAAATAAAGTATGTAGATGCAATGTGATCTTAGATGTAAAAAATCTGAAAATAACAATGAAATAAGAAAACATTATAGTTGAAACAATTTTAAATAGTAAAACAATCTTAACCCTCCATGATATCTTTACCTTATTGTGGTGGAGTGGCTTGCATGCTTAAATGATCCCGAGAGCTATGCCGGCGGTAGCATTGCTGCCGATAGGGTTACCCATACTGGACTGGTCGAAAGTAATAAGCCAGACGAAAAAAGTATCTTGGTCAAAAGAGTGACGATCTTTCACCGTAAAAATACAACAGTCATGAAATGTGGACATGGGTTCAACTGGAGTAAAATTTTCCGGAGGTCAATTTGAGAATAAAGTTCTTAGGAAAAGTTTTGGACCAAAGAGAGTGAACAGACAGGTGAATGGAGAAGACTACATAACAGTGAACTACATGGTCTTTATAGGAAGCCATATTGAGAACAGTTAAGTCTCGTAGACTGCGATGGGCAGGACATGTGGCACGAATGGGGAATGAAAGACGTGCATGGAAGCTTCTTGTAGGAAAACCAAGGGAAAATGGCCAGTTGGTAGACCAAGAATGAGGTAGGAGAATAACATTTACTATGATTTGAGGGAAGTAGATTATACAGGGAGTGATGGAAACATTGACTGAGGATAGGGATGTATGGAGAACCTATGGGTTCGATAGTACCATTGAGTTAGTTAGTTAGTTAAAAAATCTTAAAAATGTATTCCCATCCCATATTAATATTAATATTTCAGTCTTTATGTTGTATGCTATAATAAGATTGCTATTTTGTTTCAGGTGTTATTAATGTACTTACTACCACACCTTTGTGGGTTGTGAACACTCGCCTAAAGATGAAAGGTATTCCAGAACATCATGGCCAACCAAAAAGTGTGGCAGATCAGTACAATGGCCTATTTGGTAAGGATTGTATAGCTTATTTTATCTATTTTTCTAGCCCTTGTCCATAAAATTACAGTTTAACAATTGAAATATATTTACTGTACAACCTATTAGTAAGAGAACTATCTATAAAATTAAATTTCATACATTTATAAATAAATGGAATGAGACTAAATAAAGAAGAAGAAGAATGAATAAAATCTCACTCAATAATAATTGTGATCTTGACATTCAACAGAGATGTTAATATTATTCGTTTTTAAACACCTTAATGATGGTCAAATTATATTTGAAAAGAAAAATATATGCCTAGACTGGGGTTCGAACCCAGGACCTTTGACTTTCTATTAATAATTTGGGGTTAGGGAATTAACTATGTGTAAGAGAAAATGTAGAAAGTCAAAGGTCCTGGGTTCGAACCCCAGTCTAGGCGTATATTTTTCTTTTCAAATATAATTCAACAGAGATATTATGAATGATACAAAATTTATAAAAATTTGTTACTAGAGGCGCTACTTTGCAATTGTACCTAATCTCCAAGTCCAGTTTATTTCAGCATTGTTATTATTTCTGGTTCGACAGCACTGTATGGGGATTGGTCTTTTTAAGAAGCATCCTGGCAGGTTAATGGTTATGCACACCTCTGTTTCGTAGTTCTTACATTCAAACGGCCAGAGTCAGTAGGATTTTTCACAACATAAAAATGTTGAGTGTGTCTTCCTTCAGAAGAAAAGAAAAGTTGTGAGCCCCATGCCATAGATTTAAGGCATATAATAACCTGGAGAAGTTTAAAAAACATGATGCCTGAAATAAGAGGCCTCTGATTAAAATTTTCAGCCCTTTCGTACCCAGTTTTGAATTATGATGCTAATGACCTGAGTTGTTAAAAAAGTAATAAGTAAAATATTAAATAAGTTTGGTCTGTATTCTTCTTACTTCGATACAGTCCAAATTTATTTACTAAGATGAAACCTCATAATTTTTACTTCCTATTGTATTTTCAAGTAAAATACTTCTACTACAGAAGTGTTCTTCACTCTTGCATATTTAATCCAAGTGATTTCTAGTTCTTTTCTACCAAAATTTTATAGAGTTCTCTTTCACACCATCCTTCCGCCTCAATCTTTGTCTACCTCTTCTTGTTTTATCTGGTCTTATAGTAAACATTTTTCTTGCCAAACAATTCTCTTTTACTCTTATTAAATGACCAGCCCACCCCAATCTGTCAATCATAATCCAGTTTATTAAATCTGGTTCATTATACAATCTATATTCTCATTGTTATATCTTTGTCTCCAATGTCCATTGTTGTATCTGGCTTCATAGATATGTGTAATATATTTCTTTCGAATATTCCAAGTATTTTTGTGTTTCCTTCAATTAAATTCCATGAAAATTAAATATATGTTAATCTTTCTTCTTTTTTATTAGGAATTTCTCTACAGTATAGTAGTTTCCTACAACTTGTTGTAAATTTTATTCCTCCATACATCCCTATTCTCTGCTTCACTCTCTGTTAATCCTCTCAATACCATAATCCTATAAACCCTTCAATCCACTGTTCTTTAGGTCTCTCCTTTTTTTTTGTTCTCCGCTTCAAAATTTAATATCATCTTAGGTATCCTATCATCTGACATCCTCTTTACATGGCCAAACCATTTCAGTCTTCTTTCTTCAATAACTCATAGAACATCTTTTTGAACATCAGTTATTTCTCTGATTTTAGTAATCCTAATTTTGACTCTCCTTGAATTTCTAAAAGTCCTCCTCCAAAACTCCATCTCTGTCACCAATAATTTATGTGCTTGCTCTCTGCTTAATGTCCACATTTCCGCACCATGCAATAGTATACTCTCCACCAATGAACTGTAAATTAGTTATACATCTATGTTTTTTTAAACACAGCACTGCAGTATCGGCGACTTGTTGTCATCGTCAGCTGTTTTCACGATTGTCAATTTTTTCTCCTTTTTGCCGGTAATTATCCAGACTGCTATCTGGTGTTCTTTTGAAGATATTGCAGTGCTGTGTTTAAAAAAACATAGATGTATGAGGTAAGAAAAATCACGATTCATTTAATTATTATTAATTGAACCTCATAATGTTAAAAATTCCCAAATTTAATATATAAATGTAAATTAGTTCCTTAGTTTTGTTCAGAATGTTTTTTGCTCTACAATACCGAATTTAAATTGTTTTCCTTCCTTGACCTACTATTTTGTGTACATGTTAATAAGTCTTATTAATATTGCTTCAACTTTGAACAAATAAGTAATTTCAATTAGTAACTACACATTACAATGTACTTTGAATAACTATAATGCACGGGTGGTAAATGGACCTAACGTGCTCTGGGTATCATTTAAGCTCTTTAAAGATTAAGTAACTACAATAGACATACATATTATAGCGTATTCCAACATCCATCAGTAGAAAGAAAACATGAAATATGAGGTAAGATGTAAAAATGACTCATTAATTTACAAATTAAGAACCTCGTAATGTTATTTCCCGTATTTAACTATGAAGTCCATCAGTAAGACTTAGCA